>CM070521.1:12005363-12263605 GCA_036346375.1 Guadua angustifolia | reverse complement strand
AAACTGGAACGGGATTCTGCTGCAAGCCTCGGTAAAACAATATCGGTAGGTGTTCTTCCAATGCTCCCTGGGCAAAAACCAGTTGCTGGAAGCATGGAACTCGGAAGAAGAATTAATTCTATGAGGCATATAATGAATCATAGCATCGCAAAACCTTTGAATTCCATGTAACCCTGACATTGCTGAGGTAATTAACTGTTCAGCAAATAACACTAAAAAAGATGATATTTTACCGTTGTTACATAAAGTTCTGTTTTACTTCCATTTTTTCAATTACATAAATGTACTATGACATTGACAATACAGCTATTTGGAAACAAAGAACACGATAAATACTACCAACCATTGCTATAAGGACTCTACATCAACTCATCAAGACAAAGCTATACAGAAGTTTGAGAAGCAGCATACAAAACCTCACAAACAACACAAGCACACTACTCGTCACAGCCAGCAACCATACCAGTCTACATATGTGCATTCTGCAACTCCCGATAAACCAAATCGATGAACTGGTCACTCTGTTGGGCACATAATAAAGAGTTACAAGCATATAAAGAACAAATATCATGTCTTGTATTTTTCGATGTGAAACATACCTGGACAAGTCTCTGGAGGGCGTCCTTAACTTTATCCCTCGAAATAACAGGCCCATCATTGTGTGCGGGTGTAAGGGAAGGAGGCGGAGCAGGTGGTGGAAAAGGTTGGAGTAGTGGGGTGCCATATGGAGGACGTTGAGCAGACGCTGAAGTTGGATGAAGAGGCGGTGCTGTAGGCATCATTGATGAAACCGGAGGAGCTAGCGATGTAGAAGAGGATAATGGAGGCGCAAAGAATGCCGGTGTTACAAGATTTGTTGAATGGCTAGCATGGGCATTAGTGTCCTGGAGGGGCAGTGGTGGAGCTGATGAACCCCCTAAAGGAGGGGGTATTTGATGTGTGGGAGTAGCAGATGGAATAACCAGTGGCACATGGGAATACGCAACGCTCTCTGTGGCTGGATGCGCTTTTCCAACCATTGGTGCACTTGATACACTCCCAATGCTAGCAGCCCCCTGTAGATTTGCATAACAGAATAATTCAGCTCCAGGCCCAGATGGTTTGCCTGTTGAGTTTTATAAAAAGTTTTGGTACTTAGTGAAAAATGATTTGAAAAGACTGGTTGATGACTTTCATAAAGGGGTTTTGGACATTCAAAGATTGAACTATGGGGTCATTACTTTATTACCAAAATGTAAAGATGCTATTCAAATTCAAAAATTCCACCCTATTTATTTATTGAATGTGAGCTTTAAGATCATAACTAAGATTTTGATGACTACACTGAATTGTGTGGTTGACTCTATTGTTTCCAAAACTCAAAACTATTTTCATTAAGAACAGATGTATCTTGGAAGGGGGTGGTGTTATTGCATGAGACTCTGAATACAATTTACAAAGAGAAGAAATCAAGTATTCTATTCAAAGTAGATTTTGAGAAGGCCTATAACAATGTCAAATGGCCTTTTTATGTATCAAATGATGAAACAAAAAGGCTTTCCTGACATTTGGTGTGATTGGATTATGAGAAGTGTGATGGGTGGTCATGTAGGTACTAAGGTGAATGATAATATTGATCCATATTTTCTAACACACAAAGGCTTGAGACAAAGTGACCCACTGTATTATCTTCTTTTCGACATAGCTGTAGATACATTGGCTATTTTGGTTGATAGGGCTAAACAACATGGCTTGGGCAAAGGAGTTGGTACTTGGATTTGTGGAAAATGGACTTGCTATCTTGCAGTATGCAGATGACACCATTTTCCTAATGTAAGATGATTTTGAGAGTACTAAAAACCTCAAAGTTATTTTGTGTTTGTTTGAGCAAATGTCAGGGCTAAAGGTTGATTTTCATAAAAGTGAACTTTATTGCTTTGGGGATACTGTAAACAAACAAATGGATTATAGTCGAATCCTCACTAGCAAAAATGGTTTTATGCCTTTAATTTATTTGGGTGTGCCTGTTAGTAGAACTAGACTAACAAACATACATTGGAAAAATACAGTGGATAAGATGATGTGCAAATTAGGATGTTGACAAGGGAAACTCTTACCAATTGGGGGTAGATTGATCCTTATTAATTCCTATTTGAGTAATGTCCCTCTTTATATGCTTTCCTTTTACAAGTTACAAAAGGAGGTAAAGAAAAGAATGGATTTTTTTAGAGCTAGACTGTTGTGGCAAACTAACCAACATATCGGGAAGTACCATTTGGTCAATTGGCCTTCAGTTTGTGCACCAAAAGACCAAGGGGGTTTGGGTGTGCTAGACCTAGATATTATGAAAACTGCTTTGTTAAGAAAAATGGCTATGGGAGTTAGTTAACGAAGATGGAACATAGCAGGAACTCCTCAGAAACAAATATTTAAGTTCTAAAACTTTGTCTCAAGTGACTTTTAAATCTGGTGACTCACAATTTTTGGCTAGTTTGATGTTAGTTAAGGATCAATTTCTAAAATGTTGTAGAATCATTTTGGGGTTTAACTCCAACACAAGATTTTGGGATATTTGGCTGGGCAATCAATTTATCTCTCACAAGCACCCTAGATTATACAATTTGACTTTTAGCAAGAATATCAATGTGGCCACTGTTTTCTCTAAAGGTTGGGAGACTATCACCTTCAGAAGGGCTCTATAGGGTGATACTTTGGCCTTATGGGAAAAACTGAAGGCAAAATTGTCAAGGGGTGATGCTAAATGAGTAAGAGGATAAGATTGCTTGGAATTGAATTCTAAGAGTTTGTTTTCTATGAAATCATTTTATATGTTTATGAAAATCTAGAATGTATGTTTTCATCAAAAATTCCTTTGGAAGATTAAGATTCCTCTCAAAGTTAACAGTTTTTCATTTGGTTAATGCTGAGAAAAAGCATTTTAACTAAATATAGACTCTTACAAAAGAGTTGGAAAGAGGATAAGAAATGTCAGTTTTGTGATGCTAATGAGACATCTAACCATTTGTTCATCTCATGTCCATTGGTAAGATTCATTTAGACCGTGGTGAGATGTGCTTTTGGCTTGAGATGTGCACCTGCTAATGTTGAACACCTATTTGGTAATTGGTTGATTCAATTCAAGCATGATTCCAAGAAGCTACTGTTGGTGGGAATTTCAGCATTGCTATGGGCTATCTGGAAAGCGCATAATGTAGCGTACTTAAAAAATGTCAAGCTTGCTGATCCCACAAAACTAATCTTTGTTCAAGGTGCAGATGGGATGGAGACCAATAGCTGATAGGATTGCAATATGAAAAAGGAAAAGATGGAAAAGAAACGAACGAGTTTATGTGCTAATCGTGGAAGTACCAGAACAAAGCGATTCCCATTTTGTGTTTATGAATGACACTGTAATAGGATTAGTTCATCTAATTTTTGCTTTTGAACCATGTGTTTGCTTTGGACATGAACCTTACTTTAACTGACTGACTTTATAAGTCAAGGTGCAGTGGAGAGCTGTGTTTCTGTTTTGTTTTTCGCTTTTGCTTTCTTGTAGTGGATATCTGGGACGATAACAGAAATCGAGAGGGTTTGTTGCCCATCTATTATTCCGAAAAAATTCAGTTGTGGTTTGCACTAAAAAATTCAGCAATAGTACTACATATAAACAAACAAGATGCAACAATGGCCAGTGAGTTCAGAATCTAGATGAATGGAGATTTATTATTGATCACAGTCCAAGATATTGCAAACATAAATTATTTGATGAGCAGTGTGCAAGATATTGCAAACATAAACTATTTGATGAGCAGTGTGAAAAATGTTAAAATATTTTAGTACGGAACAAGAGAAATTTGAAGAGAACGTACATTAAAGTAATTGGCCAGTGATTCATCAGGAGTATCAGAAACAAGAGAGGATGCTGGTGGAGGTTCAAGGGGTCCATCTATGGCAGCAGATGTAGGAACAGCCTCCAATTCCTCAAACTCACTGTGGCGCATTAGAAGAATTCAGCATAAATCAATACAGTATTTTTTTTCATTCAAAAGTCCAGAGAAAAAAAACCTTTTTGTGGCAGGCACTTTTGGTTTTGGAGGCACTTTAGCATAAGCATTCAGTATTCTGCATATGAAAATAAACTCAATAAAGGTGTACATAAAATTTCATATAGAATTTACCAGGGTGTGCCAATATAATAGTTAAAAACTTAACAGAAAAAAGGTGAGGACTTGGCCCTTAACACACAAAAGTTCATGCTAAAGTAATCATAATCATGCATACACATGCAAGAAATATACCAGACTAATAGAACTATGCAAACTAGTGCTTTGAAGTAAGCAAAATATCGCAGCACAATTTGTAGACACATAAGTAATTGTTAAAAATAAAACTAATATTCTTCTTTTATTCAGTACAGTGCAATAATAATGACAACACGTCAGGTAATCATGTTAATCCTTTCCAAAGAGTTTCAGCCAAACGATCATAACCCCGTGTCCCACAGAATATAATAAGAGCATGGTGCTCCTTCTATGCAAAAGGACCACAAGATCAGGATACAACTACCTCAAGTATCAAAGGATTGTAATCATGTCCTAAGCCTCTGCATGGTGAGGGTTTCAGTTGTTAGGATGAGAACCTGTGGTTACCAGAGAAGAATGTTTGTTTGCGGGCATAAATCTCTGTGTAGTTACTTCTTTTTGCCTAATGAAAGGAGGAAACCACAGCTATCTTATTTATTACTTCCTGCCAAAAGTTCAGATCAGAATCAACTACTGTAATTACTAATTTATAAACTGGCAAATGTAATACTCCCTCCGTGTCCAAAATCCAAATCCACCATACGCACAAACCAAGTAAACACTAAGAAAAAGTTAATGTCATCGGACCATACATACCCCTATTAAAGGGCACACTGCAACTACTCAACCACTTTTTCTGCATTAAAGCAGGGGCATAAAGTGGAAATATTGCAATAACTACACTTTGATTCCCTCAATGGACTTATATTGTGGGACGCCGCTTCCCAGGAAGAGGGATTTATATTACGGGACAGAGGGCGTTCAACAAAAGAAAAATCTAATAGCTTTTACACTTAGGAAGAAAGGCAAATTAGACTAACCATCAATTTTCCGTCAGGAAGTTAAAAAAACTTCCCATTACAAAAGTCCTATTGCCTATACAGAATGTGATTCGGCTCACCATTGCTCTCATTTCTTAACCATTCTTTGATAGCTCTAATCCATGCACTTCTAGTTCAGTCCCAATTTACATAAGCAGTTGAGATCAGATTGTTTACTTCAATTAAAATTTGACAAACATGCTTCAGTAACATGTGTATGACTTTCAATAAACATCTCAGCCACAGCAAAAAAGAGGCCACTAACATGTGAGAACAGGATACATGAAAAGCCTTACCTTCCAAAAAGACTTGCAACAGCTTCGCAGTCATGTTGATTGTAAAACCAAATACCATTTACTTCTTGTGCAGCATTCCGGTACAACAAATATGGAGGTTGAAGTTCGTATTCAAAATCACTTAATAGATCCTCCACCAGATTATCTGATGGAAAAATAATAATATTGACCTTTTAATGCAGAATCCTGCACATGAATCGACTTCATACATATAAAAATTAACTATTTACCATCTATGCACCATCTACTGGCAGAAAAGTTACTAGCTGTTAGTCCTAACTAACCGGTGTTAGATACAGTGAACACCTTCTATCCTATCGTAACTAATGAACAGAATGAAACATTCAAAATGATCTTCTACTCATAGAGGTTTATGCTGTATCCATCTTGTTCCCACTCCCAGTGGGTTCACATGAACAGCTGGAATTTTGCAAGAGTTGCACCAGTTTCTACAGAACCCTTAAACTCATAAATGTAGTTCTCCAGTAATAGCTGGATAGGTGACCTTAAATGAATCCATTGATCCAAAAAACTTGTTCCGCTCACTGCCAGACTTCTACACAGCTGTCCTAAAATCCATAGTACTCTAGGATCAGCCCATTGGCTCCAATCCCACGATAAGACACTACAAATACTGCTCGGCTAATCGCACAAAACATTAGTGACTGAATGAAACTAAGCCGAGTTTGAGGCACTAGATGCTTGAAAATGAATGTTGAAACCGTAAAACACCATTCTTAAGTTTTCAACAAGGCTCAACTAGGACAGAGCTTGCCATTATTCACAACAATCAAACCACGATAAAGAGGTACTTAAGCACAATTTACTATGATTCGTTCCTATTTGTGTAAGTTTAAGCAAAGGTATTAGGATTGTTTCAGTGATCAATCATGAACTTGGACTTCGGAGTTATATATCACACGAAAAGGAATCCTCAGAATCACACAAGGCGTCAAGTTTGTGAGTAGCTCACATTGCAGAAGTCACTGTATAGAAATAGTACTACTTCATAAGAGCAACGGTTAATCATAGAGCAACGGTTAATCATAGGATCTAGGAGACTTGACGATTTAGCAGCACCCAAAAGGAAGGCTTTTTTTATCATGATCAGCTCTGTCGGTCCAATGCCTAAAGCAAGCCGATGAGTTGATCAGGTAAGCACGCCGATGCGTTGATCAGGTTAGATCACAGAGTCACATACCCGTGTTCCGCCTGTTCATGACGATGAACTGGAACCTCGGCTGCGAGTTCCTACAACAGCACAAACCATCCCCAAAAACAATCAGATCTCACTCGCAACCTCACACGACAGCAAAACCCCTTTATCCAAACCCTAACACTCTATACCCCCAGCTTCACTCACCTCTTGACGACGAACAGCGACCCCTCCACGTCCTTGCGGGTCTGCACAAGCAAGCAAAACCAGAATCACAAATCGGATCGGATCGGATCCCCGCGGATCACGCGCGAGAGAGGAGGGATCGCAGCTCACCCACTGGTTGAGGTCGATGTTGAAGTCATAGAGGGTGACGTGGGCGGCGGTGATAAGGATGTCCTCGACGGCGGGGTCGAGGCGCTGCAGGACCGTGAGGTTGAGCAGGCGCGTGCCCTCCGCGTCCATCGCCAGGTTCGGCGTCACCTTCCCCCCGTTCGGCGGCAGCGGCGGCATCGCTGGGTCTCCGCGTAGGTGTTGGATCTGACTGAGAGCAGCAGCGGCTATCGAGTAGATTCCCAGCACAAGACGTAGATGCAGGAGAGGGATGCGGAGATGGGCCTCCCCGGCCCATGGCCCGTTGGAGACCCAAGTAATGTGGGCTTGTGAATTATTTGGATCGAGGGAAGTTTGCAGCCTCGAAATGTTTTAAGGTTCTGCGTAATTCGAATCCGAGTCGGCTTTCGAGTTCTCCGTAGTGTGGTGCCAGACGAAGGCGGGGGAAAGAATTGGTGCATACGAAAACAATGGCCGAATCCTCGCCGGATTGCTCGTGCCATTCACATGGATTCGTGCGCATAAATATGCAGCCGCCTCCATGGTGTAGCCCATCCATCAATTCGTTCTTCTTCCACAGCTCCGGTTGCTCTCTGCTTCGTAGCGCGCACTTCCGGTGTCGGTCATCGATGGCCACCGCTGTTCTCCCACCGCTGCTCCCGACCCCGCCGAGGAGCAAGATGGTGCCGCTTCTCCCGACGCCCTGCCTCATCATCCTGCCCTCCTCCTTCGCGCCGCCCTCCTGCAAGCCCGGCCCCGCTGACTCCGTGGACAGGTGGGACGCGCACAAGAAGCCCTCCGGGCCAACGTCATCGAGCGAGCGATCATGGGACAGCAGCGGGAGTCCTCCTGGCGCGCGTCCGCGTGCGAGCGCTGGGACAGCAAGAAGAAGAGCCCGTGCGGCACGTCCTCGTCGAGCGACCGGAGCCGGGGTATCGGCAAGAGCACCGGCCGGGCGTCGTCGTGCGAAAGGTGGGACAGCAACAAGCGGCCGCCCAGCCGCTCGTCCTCCGTTGATCGCTGGGACATCCGCAGGAGGACTCGTTCGTAGCTGACAGGCTCGACGACGGCAACGACAGCAAAGCCGTGAGCCAGACGGGCGAGCAGCAGACAGAGGAGACGACGAAGGTCGCGACAGTGGCGCGCACGGAGATGGTCGAGCTTCCACCCGTGTTCTCCGGAGCGAGCTTCTTCGCATCGCCGGAGCCGAGCATGCTTCCCAAGCCATCCTTCTTGCGGGCGCGCTAGCTAGGTAGCTAGCAGCGCGCGCTCGCGCATGATGCTTAAGCATGAACAATAATGGTCAATGGGTCTGTAGCTCTCTTGTAAGATACTACTGCTAGTAACGCAGCTCCTGGTGATTGTGCTGTTGTTTGTCCCTTCGCGATCAAATAGTGTTGGTCTGATATGTGGCGCTTGTAACTAGTAATTGCACATGGATCCATCTCTAATTTGTGACTTGATGCACGTACGTAATGGCTCCATATATGTCTGGCTGAATTTGAGCTGGCACTAGTTCTGCAACCACTACTACGAATAGGTCATCACCGCCGGTTCGTCACGCCATTATCGCGGTTATGGGCGCCGTAGTGATTGGTCGGCGGTGATATCGGGGTTATCACCGCCGGCTCAGAACCGGCGATGATAATAGATATCACTATCGCCGGTTCATTATACAACCGGCGATGATATTCGATTATCTCTGCGGTTTACACTAGCATCCGGCGATGATACTCAACTATCTCTGCCGGTTCAACCTAGAATCCGGCGATGATATATGTATATCTCTCGGCTTATACGAAGAACCGACAAGTGATTCGTATATATCGCTTGCCTCTGGACGAACCGGTGGTAACAAGAATTGAAAAATTTGTAGATGTACTTATAGATTACTCTACCTATGTATATATATACATAGGTAGAGTAATCTATGAAGTACATCTACAAATTTTTTCGTAGTTTTCGTGACTTTTATTAGTTGGTGTGCATGATGTGTACAGGAAGGCTGTGTGCACATGATATGTTGCCTTCAAATATATAGTATATAAAGCGTCGTTAGATCATAATTAAAATATATTAAAGCATCACAATATTTAGTTTTTACAATAGTCTGTTCACAAATGTAGTGTGAGTACATCTCGTTCACTTTGGATCGAGGCTTTCGTCGTGGAACTCGCCCTTTGGATCGATGACCTGTTCGTCAATGAATCCAGCGATATGCTCTTGAATTGCTAAAATTTCTTTCGACAGTAACTGATTGGTTCTCAGCTTGGAGCGCTGTTATTGAAGAAAAGAGAAATTTAATTAATGATGATAGATGTTAAATGAAAGAAAAGTAGGCATGAATGTGTAATTATATACCATGGCTTCGTTATAGCCGACAGTCTTCGTGACAATTGCATGTAAATTTGTACATACGTAGTATGCGCATAAACTATTTCCGGGTCTGTCTCATGCATGGAAAGTCTATTATTATTTTGAAAGTTTTCAGTAGGGAAGATGCGGACCACCTTTCTTCCAATACCGTGTGAATGCGCTGTGAATGATTTTAAATAGTAATTAACCTTAAATACAATAGAATAAAATATTACTAGAGCAATAACATAACGATCGAGTTTACTGTTCATCATCTTCCAAAATTATGTTCATACTCACGAAGTTCTTTTCTCATCGAGTCCAAGACAAAACCCCGCTAGCTTCTAACTCGATGACGAGGAGGACCCAAAGTGATAACTAGACATATATGTTAACATAGCCTATTAGTCCCACACCGTGTCATAAAAATAGTAAAACAATATTAGAAGTAGGGTAATACGTCTTGAAAGTTATAGGGTACAAGTACGGAGGTTTTCTTTTTCACTTGTAGAAAGTCTTAAATAAATAGTCTTCAACAAACTTTGGGTTATCACGGACGAGTTTCTCGTTGACAAGCCCGGATCGAGAAATCCTAAATCTTCATTCTTATTTTTCTACATATCTGTATCTCCATTCTACATATGTAAAAAGAAGTTAGATATCTGATTGAACGGTAGAAGAATCTACAATAATATAAATAGAGACTTACAAAGTCCACGGTCGACCCGATGGACGCGTCTAGAGCATCCGGCGGTACAACATATACAATTCGCAGAACTCTAACGAACATGCCATCCCCATTGTGAAAATCCGAATCTTTGTATTTCACCGACCGCCCACATACTCTTGGCTCGCTGCATGTAATAATTGATGGACGCGCCGCAATTTTGTTGTTAGGTTCTCTAAATCTTCGGGGAGCGATGGTTGCCCCAAAATGTACTTCAAACTTAGACCTAGCTCGTAATTACGACGTTGTTCAATGACATCTTTTGAGCTTGCGACATCGACGCCTCAAAGACTAGCCATCTTCAAGTTTTGCTTTATGGAGATGCGCTCGTAGTCCCACATTTCGAAGGTTGTAAGCCCTACTGTCTCTTTGGCTTTTGCCATACTCAAGAAAAACTCTGCGCATTAGCATCGACTTTAGTCTTCTCGGGTGATGGCACCTTTTGGAAGTGAGATGTTACCTCGGCCTTCGCTTGATCTTTGCGTTCTTCTTGATCATATCGGTCGATAATTTCTTCCGAGGTCAGTCCGCCTTCACAGATGACCGAGATTTGGTACAAGACGATCGCGGACTTCCGAGATGGTGCCGATGTTCGATTCTTCTTATGTGCCTACCGAGGAGTTAGACTTTCTGGCTGGTGCCGGAGGAGGAGTTGGACTTTTTCTGGATGGTGCCGGCGGAGGAATTGGACTTTTCCTGGCTGATGCCGGCGGAGGAGTTGGACCTTTTCTGGATGGTGCCGGCGGAGGAGTTGGACTTGTCCTAACTGGTGCCGGCGGAGGAGTTGCACTTTTCGTAGGCGACAGGTCTGCGTGTGGAGAGTGCGGCTCATCATCATCGTCGTCGTTGTCGGCCTCATCGCCAAGCGAACATAATCAATCTCTTGCGCCACGCGAGAAGCCATGCACTTTTTTCTCCAAGTTTGTTTTTTCCGTCCTCGCCAGAATCTCTACCTCCATTTTGCGATATTGTCGGACTACATCGCTTACTTCGACCTGGCGAATCCCAGTAGTATTAGGCGGCGGCAACGGCAGAACCTGCGAGGAGGCGATGGCCAAGCCCCGCCATCAGCCACCTTGATGGTAATGCCATGTGCGACAAATGCAGCTTGCACGGTGTCGGTTACGTGATGTCATCCATCGAAAATGGACTCGATGTTTCTCCGGAATCGCTAGGACGCCAGCACTGCTCTTAAGAACACCGTGATCGAGGTTCCAAGGGTGTCATCGAGTGGCGGTCGTGAGTCGAGAGCTTCTGCATCGCTTGCTCCATTAACTTGATCCAGCCTTCGCCTCTCTTCCTCTAACGCTCTTGCCATAGCATCTTGTATTTGACTTTGCGTTCATCTTCTCTTATTCTTTTTCACCGCCAGCCAACGATGCGTCACCGGGAAGCCTTTTTCCACGGCACCAAACCAACTCCTCGGTGCGCCAGATGCTCCTCGTTACCTGGGGCAACAATACCATCATTCTCCCTTCGTGGCTCGAAAAGCCCTTGGGAAGACTCCACGTGAACATCGATATTTTCTGCGACACCTCCTGGCTCTATCGCCTCAAGCTCAAGCTGCCATCTTCGAGACAAGCCCCCTCCCAAGCAACGGTGCTTTGATCGATGCGATGAACTCGGCCGTCGCGAGAGTAACGCCTTGAGGGTTAGCTCTTGTTCGCGGCTATCCCATGCAGTATTTTCTTCACGAGCCACCGGTGTCTAGTGTGTGAGGGTACATATTCTTATCCGCGTTAGCCTTGTTCTTCGACTCCTTTATGCAGGCTTCTTGAATTCTCACTCCACAAAGTCCTTCCAAAATTCCCTTATCTTTGGAAACATGTTAAAATTTGGCGTGACATTCTTCTTCACATAGTTCTTATTCAACTGAGTCTTCCAATTCTTCCAGCATGTGCACATGATACTTAGTGCACGTTTCTTTGCAACCAACTCTAACCCTTGGGGGAAATGGAATACTTGTTTTAGCTTGCCCCATAGCGAGTCCTTCAGGTCATCGGGAACCACCCACTGATCACCTTCGCGGCCGGTCCATGATCTATAGCTGATGGGCACGTTATCCCTAGCAAGTACTCATGCAGTCAGTCTGTCAGACGGCACCTACCGACGCTGGTATAGCAGTTCCCGACTTCCGAGAGCTGGACTATGTTGTGAACGCCTTAGGCATCTTGCTCGGCCACGACACAAGGCCGCCTTTGTTCACCAGACGTTTGAGCTTACAATTGATCTTGTTATTAGTCGTATGACCCTACAATATTTTGGGAATCACAACGCACTAATACTTTACCTCGCCCATGTTAGTCGCGTCGACTTGGTCCATGGCGATGGCGCGACTTGGTCCATGGCAGTGGCGTCAGCTTGGTCCGTGGCTGTGGCGCCAGGTTGCTCCATATCAATATCCTGTAGGTTCAGGTATTCCCTTGGGCTATCCATTCCTACTTCGTCTATATTCGAGGGCCGAACTCCCTCTGGCACTTGTCCCTGATTCGAGGCCATTCCTAGCAATCAGAAATGTTATTGGGTTAATTATATTGCATTCATTTATGGTTGCTACATGACATCAAACTTGTGAATTCAAACGATGGTAATTTTGCTAGAGTTGAGAGGAAATCAAGTGATGTTGTGACCTCGAAATGAAAAAATAATATGAAAAAATTCATATATTCTTAAGAATATATTTGCTTAATAAAAAATAATGAATCATTCTTATTCCACACTAAAATGATTTTAAAAAATAAGCCCCTGCAAGTTCAAGAAGCATGGATGCTAGGAGGCGTCCAAGACACCGAGAGGCGGCCATGAGGAGGCATGCTCTTGACATAATGACATGGAATGATGACATGGAATCAATCATTCCATGTCAAGGCGAAGCATGCCTCCTCATGGCTTCGCCTGCTTGACACGGAATCGCATCCATTCCTTGAACTTCAGGGCTTATTTTTTTAAAATCATTTTAGTGTGGAATAAGAATGATTCATTATTGTTTTGTACAGATTGTTTTCGGGATTGTGATATGTCACTTTTTATACACATACATCTTTATACACACAAATATATATATATATATATATATATATATATATATATATATATGTTTATACACATACATCCTTCAAGGTCACATATATACATCTCAGAACACATACATTTTTGGTCAACAAAATATACATACACATGAAATTAGGATCAAATTCATTATATCGAGAGTTACAAAAAGAGCTTAAACTTGTCGAATTTTCTCTTTTGGTAACTCTCAGATATAATGAATCTCAAATTCATACATAGGTAGGGCAATCTATGTGCACAAGATACGTTGCTCACATACAAATATTTGGAAGACTTAGAGGTGACACCCATACTCCACTTAAGTGTATGCTCACTTTGTCACCGAAAGTCACCCATACTCCATGAAGAACACATACAAATATTTAAAAGAACACATACAAATATTTGGAAGACTTAGAGGTGACACCCATACTCCACTTAAGTGTATGCTCACTGTCACCCGAAAGTCACCCATACTCCACTGAAGAACACATACAAATATTTAAAAGAACACACACAAATATTTGGAAGACTTAGAGGTGACACCCATACTCCACTTAAGTGTATGCTCCTTTGTCACCGAAAGTCACCCGGAAAACCTCTCGTGAGCACCCGGAAATATGAATCGATTCCTCACACGTGCGTTGGACTTAAAGGTGACACCCATACTCCACTTAAGTGTATGCTCACTGTCACCTAAAAGTCCGGTGCACGGAGTATTAACTAAATGAACTACAACTATTACAATTAGTGGCACAAAACAAATATTTACAACACATGTATACATCTGTACAAAACAAATATTTACAACACATGTATACATCTTTCAAGAACATATACAAAGCACCAAATTGAAGTTTACTTTTGGCTGCAATATAAATAACCATAGAGCAAAATGATCAAAACAAAGACAAGGGGAAAAATGAACAAGGCAACAAGCATAAAACTCAACTTGTTTATTTGGAGTGTTCTTAGATGTCAGGTTGCCTAAAGGCCCTCCTCGCCACAAAGGACGAGTAATAGACTAATTTGTGACAACCTTACCTTAGTTTCAACCCTTACCACCTTAACATACACATTAAAAAATTGATAATCAAGCTCATTGTTAGCAGATTATATTCAAGTGACAATGTATAAAGTGACGAGAGAAGTGCTACTAATAGACTAAGGAACTAAACAAAATATAGACAAATGTATAGACATAGAAGTGCTACTAACATCATCAGGTATTGAACACTAATTAGACTAAGGAACTAAACAAAATATAGACAGAGAAGTGCTACTAAGGAACTAAACAAAATATAGACAACAGGTATAGACATAGAAGTGCTACTAACATCATCAGGTATTGAACACTAATTAGAATAAGGAACTAAACAAAATATAGACAGAGAAGTGCTACTAAGGAACTTATCCACAACTTAACCCAGATATGACTAAGCACAACTTATCCACAATGTCCAGAACATATGAAATGATCATGAATTCAACATGTATAAGCTTATAATCACATAGATTCATGATATGAACACATATATACAGGACATTCAGCATGGATAATAAATGAATTAACCAAAACAGTATACTAATCATGTTTGGTTTTTCCAGTATTGCAAATTGGCAAGCAAGCATGCAAATTGGCAAGCAAACATACATGGCTAACAACATTGGCAAGCAAACATACTAATCACAGGATGCAAACTATACAAGAACCACAAATTGACAATGAATAAATCATTACTTCTACAAAGATATAAGTCTATCAATTTAAGGTGGTAAGGGTTCTCATGATACATATACATCTAGAATCATCACAGAATAAATGTCTATCTCTGATAACCCTAGAATCATCACAGATTAGTTGTCACAAATTGTCTATTGCAGTCCCAAATCCTCATCAACACTATACCCACATGCTAGGTCCCCAAGCCAAATGAATTGACTGCCCCTTAGCATCTACACATTCACATCTGCACATGCACATCTCAAACATTCACAATCACATTCACATCTCGCACATGCACATTCACACATCGCAAAGCAGTAGCAAAGGCGACGGGCGGGAGGAGTGGGGAGGTCGAGGCGACGGGGGAGACAGCGTGGAGGTGAAAGGCGACGGTGGGGAGGCGACGCGGCTGCCCTGAAGTCGAGGCGACGCGGCGGTCCGAGGCGAAGCGAGGCGACGGCGCCTGAAGTCGAGGCGGCGGCGGGAGCTCGACGCAGCCACGGCGGCGTCCGTGGCGCAGGCGCAGGGAGCTCAGAGGCAACGGTGTAAAAGTGAGAGGAGGGCGCGGCTAGGTTAGGGTAAATGAGAGGAAAGCGCGGCGTTTCAATTTTATAGGTGGAATATCGCTGTGGCTGGTCACACCAACCGGGATGATATCCGCTTAGGTCCATTGTCTAACCGCAAGTGATAGTGGAATATTACTGCCGGTCCATCATACAACCGGCAGTGATAGTGGAATATTACTGCCGGTCCATCATACAACCGGCAGTGATAAGCTCTTTGCCCATATTCTATTAAAATTTGTCTTTTTTATTACTCTTAATATAGGATGAATTTGATCATGAAATTTTATATGTAGATGGGGTAAGATGAGATGTACATCCATGATTTTTTTTCAGAATTTTTTGAAACTTTTCTTAGTTGGATTGCACGGTGATTGCACCAAAAGCCCGATTGTAACCTGGATATGCCCCCTACTATAGGACGCCTAATATTTCTCCTTACCTCAAATCTTGAAAGTAGTTTTTCTCCTCATGAAACCTGAAATTCTTGAAGTAGTTCTCATCTTCATACAACATGAAATTTTTCATTGGAAAAGTTGGAGAGGAAGAAGAGATAGCAGCTGTAGCATGATTATGTCAGTTAGTACGCAGATGACGCCAAACGATGAGAGAAATGAGCAAAGCTTCAAAAGCGGTGCGTGTTGGGAAGTGAGATTTTGCTAATAATGATCATTCCTAAGTGCAAAGAGGTGACAAAGAGACTGAGTAGGAGACTAGGCGTAGTACTGCACAATTTACTAGCACAAAAAGGAAGTGAACATCATTGCCATTTTCCTAGTTACTTATGAATGTTTCAGTTTAAATCTAGTTACCCTTCAGATATAAAAATCAGATTGCTAACTTTTTAATTGTTTTAATATTTCTAAAATCAAATAATGCTTGCAAATTGAACAACAAATGCTGTTAAATTCGACCAAATTCAAGTGCAGTCAAAATCACAAAAATCCAAATACAGTGAAACTTTCAATTTGATCAAAAGAAAGCATAACCTCAATTTCCATTATTGCATATATTACATTAATTGTTACATATGAGAAAATAAATAAACATGTCGTTCATACAAAAGAAAGCATACATTTCATTACTACAACTAAGCTACGATTCGACCTTCGTTATGATCACTACGTATGTATGTAGCTTCACAATCTGCATCTTCCATGGTACTTAGGTCAACGTCCTCTCCAAAAGGGGAAGCTCATCGAATTGGTTGTTGTAACACTCAATTTTTGCTTTTCTTGCATTTAAATGGTATTTTGAATTTTTGGGAATTTCTCGAATTTATTTGGATTTATTTGGATTTATTTTGAATCAAGCCATTTACCAAATTAATTAAATAATAGAAAAGTTAAAATAAAATTTTGCTGAAAATATTTTATTTGAGTCACAAATATCTTAAAATATTTTTGGGAATTTTTCGAATTTTTCTAGTATTTTTAATGCTCCAAATAAATTATTTTATTTTCGGGAAATATTTTAATCTAAAAGGATTAAAATCCCGTGAACGAAGATCGGGTCGTCTTTATCGCGGCCTGTTCGGAAAAACCCTAACGCTGGCGGCCGTTAGATCTCCATCCAAGGGCCCACGCTATGCGCCACGTCGACCAATCCTATTCACCGCCGGATTCCACCGCCGCCGTGTGGGCCTCGGTCTCCGCGCTTTCACGGACGTCGAGGGGTTATTTATTGCGCCGCCACCGGGTTGTGATCCCACCTCGCCGCACCCGTCCGTACACATCACGCCGCCGAGACGCCGCCTCGCGCGCGACTCGCCGAAGTTCCGAAGCCACTCGCCGAGTTCCTTGTGCCGTTCCACCGCGGTCACTCTCCGCCGCCCGAGCCACCACCGAACTCGTCTGCAATCAAGCCGCACGGAGCACCACTTCTTCACGCCGGAGGAGCTCGGAACGCGCACGCATGACGTCGTCGTTTTCGCCCCGGTGACGCCGAAGCCGCAAAGAACGCCCGCCGGGTTTCATAAGCCGCCAATGGACGATCTCCATCCGATCACGAGGTGAGCCCACGCCGCTTTAGGAACGATGAACTCCAACTTCAAACCTCCGCCGTTAGATGCAAATCCGAGGGTACCAGAGTGCTGCGCCGCCGTTCATCGACACACGTGGCCGACAAAGGCGGACCCACATGTCGCTGACACCGCATCGCAGCGCCTTGGCGCATGAGTCGCCGACAAAGACGGCCAAGATGTCGCCTGCGTCGACCGGTGACGCCAGCCGACGTCACGGTGGGTCCCATCTGTCGCTGAGTCAACGATGACGCCATGCCGACGTACGCACGGGAGCCGGTGGTGACGTCGGAATGCCACGTGTCGTTTCTGTGGTGGTGACACGTATCACGATGACATAATAATTAATTTTTCGAAAAAGAAAGTATTTATTTAATTTGGTATATTGATTTTAAATATATTTTGAAACTTCAAATGCTTATAACTTTATGCTTTAACTCCGATTTGAGTGATTCCAATTTCTATAAATTTGTAAAATTGTGATCTTTCTGTTTATGAATTTTAATTGAATTTTTGAGCATTGTTTGTCTACTGTTTATTTATTTATTGTAGTTTAATTGCGATACGCGTAGACGTTGAAGTGCCCGACGGTTTCGAGGGAGAAGTTCTGACCCAGGAGCAAGTTTAGGAACCAGAACCAACACTTTTTGAAGGCAAGTTGTGTTTGATCATGTTGAACCTATTAAAGCAAATTATTTTGATTTAAACTATTGCATGCTAATTTGATAGAAATGATTTTGACTAAGTTTTGGGATTAGTTAAATGCCTAGTTGCTGTATGCCACCTTGTCATATATAATTGTAGGCCATGAATCCTTTGTCACCCTAGGTTATGAATTAATAGTTGGACATTAATAATTTGCCAACATGGGTTGAGTAGACCGAAGTAGTGTGCTTAGCCCTGCCACGTGGACAATTCATGATTTTGGAATACCAAAGTAAATATTGACTTAATGAGATATGGAACATGTTTTGTGAATGAGACATGTGTTATTGAGTTGATGATGGCACGTGGTGCAATGGTAAAGAACCGGGGTGGGAAAATGATTTAGACTGGGGCAAATGGCAAGATTGTTTCTGGTGGGCCAAGAGTGGCAACTGGGCGGTCGTCTTTGGTTTTTATTGGACATGGATATTTGAGTTACACTTGGTTAGTCTTGCCTCGGTCAATTAAGGACCTAACCTTGCAAGCATTTGAACTGAGTCTTTCATACAACCACAAGCTCTAGTAATGGGACTGGGCTTAGCTGAGTAAACCGGAAAATCTATTCTTTGAAAATACTGTCGTGGGGTGTGAGGCCGGAGAAGCGGATGAGAACTCACATGGCGCAAGAGGGGGCCCAGGTGCGGTAACTAGTCCCTCGGTGTTGAAACCTTAGCGAGGCATCTTGGGTTTAGATGGAACTTTGGAAAGGCTTTCGTACGGTTATTTGCCTTGGTGGTACTTGGTGTATCTTGTGGGTAAAGTGTATAACCTCTGCAGAGTGTACAACCTATTCGAATAGCCGCGCTCATGGTAATGAGCATCGCTTCGATGATTATGGTCAAGGGTTAGATTTTCATAAAAATGAATTGTTTATGGAAAAATGCTTGGGTTGGTAATGAGGAACTTGACTTAGGATGAAAAAAATGATTTACGATTGAAATATTTGTGAAAGTTATTATTCCTACTACTGTTTTACTGCTTTGCAATCTATTACTGTTTATCTTGAATGCTGTACCGCTCATGAACCATAGCCTATCCTTTGTACTAAGCCATGCATGTAGAATATTAGAAATTGCATTCTGTGCATGACTTGCTGAGTGCTCAAAGTACTCACCCCACAACAACACAACTTCAGTTGAAGAAGAAGCAATCCCTGCTCAGGAGGAGGAGTATCAGGAGGAGCCGACGAACTAGGGAGCGAGCCCAGTCAGTTGCCTGTGGCAAATTGGTTGGCGCCACGAGTTTATTTTATTTCCGCTGCATTTGAATACTTTAATAATTCTTCGCCCTGCGAGGCGTATCTTTGTAACTTGACCATAAGGTCAATCAACTAGTTTGAGTATTTAATTAACGTATTATTATTTAGTTGGTTATGACCTGATATGTACCAATGTTGAGCTTGTGCACTAGCGTGATCCTCGACTAGTCTTTGAATACACAGAGGGTCCGGATTTGCAAATCCGGGTCCCGACGATTGTACTCTTCCTCGTCGACAACATTCTCAACTCCGACAATCCTTCTTTTTTCCTTGAATAACCACGTGGCGCTCCTTGTTAGCCGGCCGGCCATAAAGAAGATTTGTAATGAGTGAAATTAGCAAGTACGAATGGTTCTTCTCAGATCCGACGAGTTTGAGGTCCACGGTAGTGATCTTGGTACATTTGTCGATATTCACGCTGTCGGAAGTCGACCCATTGGCACCGAAGAGAGGGACCTTCAAAGGTCCATAGTCAAGCTCCCAAATCTCTTCTATGAATCCGTAGTAGGTTTGCCTATTTCCATTCTTTGTCATAGGCATCTATACGAGATACCGCTATTTTGATTGGTGCTCTTTTATCTTCGCTCTTGTATAAAATGTAAAACCATTTATGTCGTATCCTTGGAATGTCCGAATTGTAGTTGATGGTCCTCTGAGCCAACAATTTCAACCGAGTGCGATCTGTCTCCGACGCATCATGTGTCTACACAACCAATCGCAAAATTATCTCTGTGGTTCTCGCGAGCCAACCCTCTGACCTCCCTGGGTTTGTTTTGGATAGCACGTTCTTGTGCATGTCGACATACGGGGCCACCACAACTGATTGTCCCAAAACTGCGAAATGTGCTTGTGTAAATGAAGCTAGATTGCTAGTACGTACTGATTTCTCGCCTAGTGTCCCTTTCCTGTAGCTTTCCCTCATGCCGAGATACATGCACACCAATCGGTTTGAGATCCATATAATCGATGCAAAACTCAATGACCTCGGTTCCCCAGCCATCGGCAATGCAGCCTTTCGGTCGATTTGATTCTGAACATATTTCTTTATAACCCCATGAATCTCTCGAAAGGGTACATCCGATGTAGAAACACGGGACCAAGAATCCGTGATCTCTTTCACAATGTGAACAATGAGATGGACCATAATATCAAAAAAGATGGAGGGAACACATCTCAAGCACGCATGCAGTGTGGACCACGTCTTCCTGCAGCTTATCTAGTATTAATGGATCGATGGCCTTCTGTGAAATCGCGTTGAAGAATGAACACAACTTGATAATTGGGTCTCGGACTTTCTCTGGCAGAACCCCCCTAATTGCAATTGGAAGCATCTGTGTCATCATCACGTGGCAATCGTGAGACTTCATACCAATTAACTTTAAGTCTTTCATTGAGACTAGTCTCTTTATGTTAGCGAGTAACAGACGGAACTTTGATTCCGTGCAAGCATTCGCAAACGCTAATTTTCTCTTTCTTGCTCAAAGTGTAGCAGGCTGCGGGAAGGTACTTTTTGCCTGTATCCATTTCTTCGTGATGCAGCTCCTTCCTCAGTTTCATATCTTCGAGGTCCATCCTTGCTTGAAGTGTATCTTTCGTTTTGCTAGGTATGTCCAGTAAGATACCAAGCAAGCTGTCACACACGTTCTTCTCTATGTGCACGACGCCGATTATGCGTGTCGAACTTCCAGTGTTGCCAATAAGGTAGGATCCAAAATATCGATTTCTTTTTCCACAAAGGAGCCTTATCCCGGAAGTCGGAATAGATGTACCGGCTCCTTTCCGTGAATAATTGTAAGATCCTTCTGACCGCAAATATCTGTTTCTGGCAGTGATTCTTCTGAGCTAAGGCGTCTCCTTTGTCCCGATCAAAAGCTCTCTTATTATTGCAGTATGGGTGATCCTTGCGGAGGAACCTACGATGTCGCATGTAAGCCATTTTTGGCTGTTCTTCACCACTGACTATTTGTATCATCCGAGTAATCGGACGCATCCGTTGAAGCCTTTTTGTCGTCGGCCCGACAGTTGCTAAGAGCAGGATAATCATTAATGGTTACAAACAATAATGCCCGTAGGATAAAGTTTTCTCTTTTATACTCATCCCATACCGTACACCATCGGTCCACAATATTAGAAGATCTTCAACCAATGGTTTGAGGTACACATCGATATCATTGCCGGGTTGCTCGGGCCCTGGATCAATAGTGGCATCATAATGTACTTTCGCTTCATGCAAAGCCAAGGAGGAAGGTTATAGATGCATAAAGTCACCGGCCAAGTGCTTTGTGGACGACACTCATGTTGCCAAAAGGATTCATCCCATCCGTACTCAACCCGAACCTTATATTCCTCACATCATATGCAAAGCGCTTATATTTTCTGCCGATGTTCCTCCATTGCACGAATCGCCAGGTGTCTGAGCATTCCATCCTTCTTACGCTCTTGCGTGCCATCGTAGCAATTGGGTATGCCTTTTGTTCGCAAACAATCGCCGACGGGGATTATAGGAAATATCACACCACCTTACAGGGGACACCTCTTCTTCTTACGCCTCACCCCGACATCTTCATTCTCGATATCGTCGTCATTGCCCTTATACCGCTTTGCTTTGCAAACAACACAGGCATCCATGTCTGCAAACTCATTGCGATACAATATGCAATCGTTTGGACATGCGTGTATTCTTTGTACTTCCAGTCCCAACGGGCAGATAACCTGCTTGGCCTGGTACGTAGTTGAAGGCAACACGTTACCCTCTGGAAGCAAGTCCCCCAAGAGACATAACAGCTCAGTAAAGCTCTTATCGGACCAACCATTGCTTGCCTTCAACTGCAGTAGTGAAAGCACGGTATGCAGCTTTCTGTGCTCCTCCTTGCAGCCCGGGTACAATGGCGTTGTAGAGTCCTCTACCATACGCTAGAACTTTTGAAACTCCCTTTCACTCGTGAAGTCCCCCTCCCCATCACGCAACATTTGATCTAGATCATCTTCGTGGGTATCAACGAACGCATCTTCCACATTGTCATATCGTTGTCTCCGTCATCTTCATTAATGTGTTGCCCTTCATGTACAATATCATCTTCATCAATGTGTTGCCCTTCATGTACAATATCATCTTCACCATGCTCGATCCAATGTATAGCCGACTTTGAAACCCCTTCAAGCAAGTGTGCACGCGTCGACTTACAAAACATCTTCTCATTTTTGCAATCAACGCATGGACAACACATATAGTCCGGCTGGTTTCTCGACTTGTGTGCCGCACCGCATTCGAAAACAAGTCACACCATTAAAGAACTCGGACATGACGGTCCGTGTCATACATCCACCTTCGGTCCATCTATAGTTAATTATATCAAACTACATTTCAAAGATATGAACAAACGATATCAAAATAATTTATTCTTTACAGAGTCATGCATTGCTAATTAATTAAAAAGATAAACACATTATAAGCAGATAATCGCAAATAACAATATAATTGTAATTTGTTATGTAGCGCTAGCTATTAAATTAAATTAATCTACAACAAACAAGCATATAATTGAATATAAGGATATATTTCTAAATAATTATTTATGTTCCAACTTTCATTATTGCAAAATCCATCTACCATTTCCCATTATTTACATATTCAACTAGCAATTCTCA
The DNA here is from genome assembly GCA_036346375.1 of Guadua angustifolia. Lineage (NCBI taxonomy): Eukaryota > Viridiplantae > Streptophyta > Magnoliopsida > Poales > Poaceae > Guadua > Guadua angustifolia. The sequence continues at coordinate 12,240,669 of CM070521.1, read as the reverse complement.
CTATTTATAATTGATCATCTAGCAATTTTACTATTAAAAATCCATATAACAAATTTTCATTAATTAAATTAATTACAATTATGCATAATTGTCCATCTAGCAATTTTATTACTTAAACATCCACTACATCACTAAAATGGATATGAATTTCATCGCAAATAACAATATAATTCTAAATGATTAGTTTTACAAATACATCTAGCAATTTTGCCTATATAATACATCAAACCTTTTTCACTATTTAAATATCCATCTAGCATTTTTAATTATTTAGAAGATTTCTTCATTTCATTTTGTTATGTAGCGCTAGCTATTAAATTAAATTAATCTACAACAAACAAGCATATAATTGAATATAAGGATATATTTCTAAATAATTATTTATGTTCCAACTTTCATTATTGCAAAATCCATCTACCATTTCCCATTATTTAAATATTCAACTAGCAATTCTCACTATTTATAATTGATCATCTAGCAATCTGTACTATTAAAAATCCATATAACAAATTTTCATTAATTAAATTAATTACAATTATGCATAATTGTCCATCTAGCAATTTTTATTACTCAAACATCCACTACAATATGAATTATAATTTATTCAATAATTTAGCTAGATCTTAATTTGAGCAAGATCTGACATAAACTGTTCACACCGTACAATCAGCAATTATCAACATCTATAGCACTCCGTAAAGTAAAATTTTACGACAAATATAACATACATCAAGTCAGTAACCTCGAAAAATTTTAATACAATTTTTTAGCAGCAACTCGCCAAGATAATACAGCTCCTCTTTGTTCTGCTCGGTCGGAGAAGATGTCAATTCGATGAAAAATATGAACAAAATACTGACACAAAATTTCGGCAGCACCTCTCCAGGAAAAATACACCCGAGCAAAGAGCGCTCCTCTCTTCTGCTCGGCCGGGGAAAGGCGTCGTCAGGTGGATTGCTATATAAATAGCTTATCATCGCCGCTCTCAAGAACAATAAAGCGATAAGGTCATATTACGCGAAAATACCTTGCAATATCCTTCGGTTCAGTTATATTCAACGGCATGATATGATTTTAAGCGTAGACGCAATTTAACCACAGCGCGTAGTAACCTTATCAGATACTTACTACGCGCGATGTCCGTCTGCGCTAGTGCTGAAAAATATATCACCGCCGTTGAATATCTAACCAGCGATAAAAGTTTAAATATCACTTGCCGCTGTAAATTAAACCGGTAGTAATATATCACTACCGGTTATAGGTATCAACCGCAGTTGATAATCGATATCACCGCCGGTTGGTAATACAAACCGCAGTGATACTCGAACGTTCAACCCCGCGCCAAGCCAACCGTCGCAAGATGCCCTTTCTCTCTGCTTGCTGCTCATTCTCTCTGCCAACCGTTGCACTTCACATTCCTCACCTTGCTGTTGCCCTTCCATTCACAATCCACTCTTGTTGCGCTTCACATTTCTCTACCAAGCTGTTACTATATAATGCCACTATTGTTGCATGAATGGCAACCCCACACAATCCACTCTTGTTGCAAGAATGGCACCCCTAAGAAGCGTGCGTGTTGGGCAAAGCCCCACTCCGTAGCTAGAGGAGGAGGAGAAGGAAGAGGAGAAGGAGGAGGAGGTGGAGGTGGAGGAGGAGGAAGAGGGGCACATGAGGAGGAGGACGACGACAGCGACGGTGGCGAGGAACTGCGGCGTTGGGGCAAGACCAACTCCGCCACCGAATCGGATTCGGATGAGAAGGAGGACGAGCATCGCCGCACATCAAGCGGCACCCGGCTGACGAGGAGGAGGAGGAGGACGGCATACGACGAGTTTTGGATATAGGGCTTCGCGCCATTAGACTATTATAATTAGGACTAAATATGTAATGATGGACAAATTATGTTTTGTAATGTTATTTTAATTAATACATATCCCGCAAATTACAAATTTGCTTTCATATATTCTGTTTTTTAACTAATTATGCTTTCATATGTTCTATTTTTTTAACTAATTATGCTTTCATATGTTCTGTGCGAGATAAATTACAATGTTTCTTATGTTACATATCGAACTAATAATGGGAACGATAATATCTTGCGGTTCTATAGTAAAACCGGCGGTGAAAATGGTTTTATCAACGCGGTTTTACTATAGAACCGGCAATAATAAATCACTACCGGTTTTACATATAAACCGGTAGTGATATCTTCTTATCTTGCGGTTCTCTATTAAACCGCAATGATATTACCTCCATTCTGCGAGAAATTGATACTATTCTTATCACTGCCGATTGAAGTTTGAACGGCGGTGATAATATTATCACTACGGGTTGAATTTGGATCCGGTGGTGATAATATTATCACTGCCGGCTCGGACCTACCCGGCAGTGATGGGGGTCGCGGATGAGGCAGTCTGTAGTAGTGAACGTATGAAATGGACGAGACTGCTCGTTTGCGCGCAGGCATGCATGGTCTAGGTTATTCACTGCTAGGACTCCCAAGATCAGTTATCAACTCGTCCGTGGGCTAGCTACCGCGCATAGTTAGGCTCAGTTGTGAAAGCCTTACCATATATGCGCGGGAATGAGTAGGGCTTGCTGTGGGCTGCTGAGATACATATAACCGGTGTCCTGAATGTTAGAGATGTTTATCATCGGACTCTGCCCTGTTTGGATCCATTAGCTCTAATAGTTAGCTAGCTAATGGCTAATAATTGGCTAACTATTAGCTGAGGCTGTTTGAATCTACTAGTTAATAGGTGGTTGGAAATTTGGTTGTGGTTGCAAATGTTCATTGTACATTTGCATTAATTAGCTGTTTGTGATGGAGGGGCCGAGGGCAAATTGGTCTTTTGACCATCCATTAGCTGAAATTAGCAGAAGAAGAACTAGCTAATGAGATAACTATTAGCTGGGTTGTTGGCTAACTATTAGCTGAGCTTTTAGTTGAATTGTTTGGATCCATTTCAGCTAATTTTAACAGCTAACTGTTAGTACTAATGGATCCAAACGTGACCTCTATATTTTTGTGGACGAATTCATATATATATATATATATATATATCCCCGAAATGGGGCACCATGATTTCAAATACGCGAATTCAAACCATATTCGAATATATTTTCAAAAATTTCAGTTTTAGGGTATATACCCATTTATAACAATTGAAATGAAACAAATACATTTGAAAAAAATATACTCGAATTCAAAGATTTTGAACGAGTTTGGACCACATGCTTTGCTGATTTATATATATAATCAGCACATACCTACAACCAAACTATCATCAAAAAGGGAAATTCTAGTTTGAATTTCACTTCAAACTTGTTTGAACTAGTTAGTAAACTGCTTAAACTCAGCATCCTAAAAATTTCAAAAAAAATCGTATAAAAATACATAGAGAAAATATCCTCTTTAAATCATGGTAACCAGGCACCATAATGTCCTAGGTAAAGGTAATATATATATATATATATATATGTGTGTGTGTGTGTGTGTGTGTGTGTGTGTGTGTGTGTGTGTGTGGCACCTCAACGTACAAGAGATTCAATTTAATAAAGAGAAGAAAAAGTTTTGCCTCCCTATATCCATTGTGTTTTTCGTCCATTCTCAATTGGTGTATTGTGATTAATCTACGGCAGTGGTCATTGTTTTTCAACGCATTATCAGCACAAAACTCTTCAAGGTCGATTAAGATTGTCTGACTGCATCAATCTGCACTGCATCTAATTTTGATCGACATCAAGCGATTAAATCTACTGAAAGCTATATATAAGTTCGAAGCACGTAAATTAATCACATCTAAGCAGTTTTTTAATCATACAGATTAATTTCTCTAATTACCTATATTTGTCATTTTTAATCATTGACTAAAAACTAGATTAATCTAACTGACCAATTAGGGTTCATCGTGTTGGTTCATCAAACCAATGAAGCAAAAGTTATTACCAAATAGCACATGTGTAATACCACTTTTAAAATGCTTTTCTAAAGCCACCAAATAATTATCATGTTCTGATATCTTTGTGCATATATATGCTATGCTCATATATTCTGCTATGCTTATACTGTAATGACTTATGAATATTACATGGGTTTATCTTTACTCTGTGTTGCGATATGAGAAGGACTAATCTAATCTACCTAGTGTTTGTTCATATTTCAGTTTACGAAAAAATCGAATTAACTGAACCAATTTTTTTTTCTAAATCGGTTTAGTTTTTTATTTTGGTCTAAGAATTTCAATAGCTAGTTTTCAAAAACCAAATTATTTCTAAACCGAATAAATCGAACTGAATTTATTAGAAAAACCGAATGCCCACCTCTACTTGCACTTCCTGAGGCACCATCTCCATGTGAACTTGAAGACGTCGAATATTTGATGGACTCGCTGGCACAATGGAATTCCCTAAAGAAATGGTATAACCAGTAAAGATCTGTCATGCTATCAGAATCACTATATAAGTAGACCCTCCTATGCTTTTAGGATTTTTAAACCGTGGCAATATACAACTCTGTCATGCATAAACTTATCTCCAAACTGAGATTCTATAACCAAAAGGTTACTGATAATGAAATGATAGAGAAGACATCATTCACCTCCACCCTAATATGAGGATATTACAAAAACATTATCATCATGTCATATATCCGAAGTACTCTAAGCTTATTTACATTTTATTAGAAGCAGAGAAGCATGATGAATTCCTAACAAAGAATCATCATGTTCTCCTTAATGGGACATAGGCAATGCCGAAGCACATGCAAATACTTAGCAGACTAGAAATAGCCATGATGACCATGAAAAAGGCCAAAGGTATCAAATTGGAAAATGGAAGAATGGCATAATAGAGAAGGGAAATGGCAATCCACAGTGGAGAGGTAAAGGACAAGCGAGGCTCCAAAAGAAAGACTTAACTAACAAGGCTACTCATCCTCCACAACTATGGTTTAGGTATGGACGCACCAACCATTGGCCTCGCACCTGCTGCACCCCAAAGCATTTGCTAGACCCTGAGTCCAACCGTACTCTATTAAGTTGCAAAGACATCCGTATGAATGGTTTCCATATGAAGGCAAAAAATGAGGATGGTACAGAATTCCTACTGATGACTATATTTAATGGGTGCAATAAACATGTGGTTAAAAATCTTGCTTCTACTCCTTAAGATTATACTATACATATAAAACTTGAATTTATGTTGCGATGAAGACAATACTTAAACACCAAGAAATATTTAAGATCTAGCATGACCAACTAGGTCAACTTGGGTTGAGTATGATGAGAAAAATTATTAACAATTTTGTTGGCTATAGCATAAAAACTATCGACTTCCTTAAACATGAAGACTTCTTGTGTCCTGCTTGTACTAAAGGAAAGCTCATAATTAGACCCTCTTATCAGAATCACCAAATTTTCTACAGAGAATTCAAGATTGATAATGAACATGCATCAAAAGGCAATAATAATCTCTTGAAAAGTTCAGTCTCGAAAGATTGTCTCCAAGGCCTAGATTATACCCCATCATCAGATGAAGATGGAGGACTGATGTGTTTTGTCTACTTTGGTTTCCGTGCTTGTGTGGTTACCAGTGAGAGTGGAACAACGAGTGGAAAGAGAAGAGCGCAAAGCTCAGGAAAGAGCCGAAAAGGCTGCTCAAAATGAATATAAGCGATTTATGGTGGAAAAACAAAATCTATTGTTGAGGCCAAACGCCTCTACTATAGAGGTCAATCTAGCACCTCGTGAAGATTTGATGTCTCTAGAGAACAACCTCATCAAGCTCTTTCAATTACACCACCACCTTTGAAAGCAGCGGTAAGAGACTTAAATCTTACTCCAAGTGGTTCGCAAGAGGTTAATCCCGTTGAAAGGATTCGCATTTTATTAAGTGCAACTCTTAATCATTTGTCATAAGGAGAAAATGTAATTAATGCAACAATTATAAGAAAATGTAATTAATGTATAATTTACAAGAAGTTGCAAACGAATTGCAAGTTAGGTCTTTATCCACAAGGTTTTAGACCGATTCCCGCATGAAGGGATCTTTGTCTGGTTGGCCCTAGCAAAGCATTAGCCACTAGTAGAGAGATAAGCCACATCGAAGAAGCATTTTTGAATGTCTCACCCCAGGTGAAGTTCTTAATCTTGGTCTATGACAACCTCGTTTTTCTGAATATATGGACCAATTTCTAACGTATGATCACGTTCTAGTCTTTATACAACATGCAAGGCTTTCTCCTCTAGGCTCCAAAATATTGCCTGACCAGAAAAATTTAAGTTAGGGTCTTTGGAGAGTTATGACAGAACTCAAAATCCAACGGAACTCTTATAAGTTTGTACTACCGCCATCCAGGCTACTAGAGGTAACACAAAGGTAATGGCCAACTACCTCCCCACTGTTTTGAAAGGATCAGTACGAACTTGGTTGTTCAATCTGCTAGAGAGTTCTATCTTCAATTAGGAAAACTTGTGCTATTCAATTTTAAATAATTTTTAAAATTGCTATGCCAAGCTTGGTAAAGAGGATGATTTACATCGTCTTGGCAAAACTTATGGTGAAAATTAACGTCAGTTCATTAAAAGGTTTGTAGAAGTTCGCAATACTATTCTAAATATATTTGATGATTCTATAATTCATAGACTATTCGTTACAAGCAATTTACAGAAAACCATAATATTAATCCACCCTCCACCATACCAAAGTTGTTCGAAATGGCAGATCAATATTCGAATGCGTATGAGTTCATTGAATGGAACCATATGGTCAACAAGGGTTATACTTTGCCACAATCTGGCCTGCCAGAGTCAGAAGATAAGAAGACTGAAAAGACCTCCAAATCCAAAGACCGTAAGAGGAAGAATAATAAAAAGAACAAAAAGAATGCTCAACAAGAAGTTGTATGCATCTCAGATTTTCTGCATACTCCAAGAGGAATGCACCTTGGAAGAAAGCAGCTGGTTGGTAGGACAACTAGACTATTTATAGAAAACCTAGTACAACTAGTGACAATGGTCGATGGTGCCCATTACACAAGCCATCATCAGGGCATGACATGCAAAATTGTTGTACTTGGCAAAGACGTATGGAAGACTTCTACTCTGATAAGAGTCTTATGTCAATCTTACTAGAAGAGCAAAATAATAAGGATACAGATGGTGATGAATACATGGGCTATCAAAAGGCCGATAATCACGTCTACATCATATTTGGAGGATCATCTATATATGCTTTAAAGAGGCAGTTTAAGACTGCTTAGAGGAAGGTCAACAACATTGACAGCCGAACAGGAAAGCCTGAATTAATATCCCAAGTGATCGGATGTTGCCCACACCTTCAATAAACAAGACTATCCAAAAGGTATGTCGATTCCTCAAAAACTTCCATTAGTGGTTTCTCCTACAATTAGCAATTGCAAAGTTTGAAAAGTTTTGGTTGACAGAGGTAGTTCTCTGGATTTGTTTTTTATTCGCACCTTGGATGAAAATATAAATTCCCTGTTCTAAGATTAGACCTATTACAAACCCATTTTTGGGATTGTGCCTGGTCCGTCGGTAACTCCAGTAGGACAGATTGTGTTACTTATCACCTTTGGAAATACCGACAATTTCAGAACAAAATTAATATCATTTGAAGTTGTTGGTTTTGAATCAACATACAATTAGAGATGCCCAGATGGACCATGCCAAATAGGCTAGCCCGAGGCCCAACATTGTTGGCATGTCCCAACCTTGCCATAAACAAGGTGAGCCGACATGGCCCAGCACCCCATGCCGTGCTTGGGCCAGTATCTCAACACGGTGGGCCAACACAACACTGTTTATGGTTGGGTCGGCATGGCCAGGCATGATTACAGCCTGGCACGACCTGTTTATTTAGAAATAGCCGTTTTATAGCCATTTTAGCCGTTAAAGGCTTTAAAATTTTCAAAAACCTAATTTTTTCCTATAAATATGGTAGCAGCCCCCTCATTTTCTCACCCACAAACTTATTGCAATCTCTTATCTTCATTTTCTTGTGAAAATTCTCTTGCACTTGGTGATAATTTGGTAAAATTCAAAATAATTTTGCCAAAATCCAAAAATTTGAAATTCGGCTTCCAGCTTCTGTCAAGAAATCAATGTAAGAATTATGATTTAATTTTTCATTGTTCTTATTATTTTAAATGATATTAAAGTACTAATAGCGTAATTATTTCTTGTAGTTTTCTTTATGGAGCAACAAATTTTGCGTCATTCCCAACTTCTGATTTTGGTATTTCACTCGAGGAGCTTCTTGCATCCTATCAAGTTAAAGAAGCTGCAATACCTATACCATCCTTAGGCTCTATAAGTGCTACTGCGTCGGTAAGCACCAGGGCAAAAGATCAAGATGCAGTACATTGGGAGTCTGGGACGATTTCGAGTAGATTTTTGAGATATTAGACAATGTTCAGAGCAGGTAGGCTATTTATAAATATTGTAAGTACAAATTAACTCCGAAATCTTCATATGGAATGGTGCACTTGAAGAGACATGCTGGAAGCTATAAAAGAAAAGTGGGGGTGGCTTTGAGATAAACATAGCTGCAATGCAACCCGACGGTACGGTACGTCACTGGGACTACAATCTCGAGGTAGCTCGTGAATCTCTTTATTGTTTAATTGCTTCTCAAGATCTTTCTTTAAACTTTAGTGAGTCACCAACATTTGAAAACTATATTAGGACCACTCATAATACTAGGTTTTCTGTAGTTTCTGGACAAACAACATCTAGAGATTTGATTAAATACTGTAATAATTGTCGTAGTAAGCTAAAAGAGTAATTTAATACTTGTACTTGGGCCGAGGACCCAGCACGTACGCTGGCATGGCACGACTCATTTATTAGCCAAGCCTAAATAGGCCGTGCCGCCCAGTAAACGGGTCAAACCTTACTAGGCTGCCCGTTTGGACATGGCTACATACAATCCATTTTGGGTAGGCCTTCACTAACAAAATTTATAGCAGTTACTCATCACGCCTACTAGAGAATAAAGATACTTGGTTCAAAAGACGTGATTAGCGTAAGGGTAACCAAGTTACTACGCAGTTGTGATCGCAAGTTACTTGAGATTGTTGATCAATTACCATTAAGCGATACTAATGATACAAGAAAGTCTTGTAAGATTGAAAACTCTAATAAGACAGAATCTAAAAGTAACTTCTCAGCCCAACGAATAAATATAATAAGTTCCCATTGATCCTACCAACTAGTTAAAAACTGTTCAGATAGGATCAACAATAGATGTCAAATAGGAAGACACGCTCATTGCTTTCCTCCAAGCAACGCAGATGTGTTTGCGTGGAAACCATTCGACATACCTAGGATCCCAAGGGAAGAAATAGAGCACAAGTTAACCATACGGCCTAACATACAACCAGTAATGTAGAAGCTACAACGATTCGCTCCTGATCGGCAGGAAGCCATCCGACAAAAGTTGAATAAACTCCTAGAAGCTCGTTTCATTCGTGAAGTTGGCCATATTGATTTGCTTACGAATCCAGTTATGATCAAGGAAGCAAACGGTAAGTGGTGCATGCGCGTTTATTTTACCAGTTTAAATAAAGCTTGTCCAAAAAATGATTTTTCTTTGCCCTGAATTGACCAACTGGTGGACTCAATAGCGGGTTGTGAATTTATGAGTTTCATGGATGTATACTCAAGAAAGATGAAGAGAAGACTTCTTTTATAACCTTGTTCGGTGTGTACTGTTACAAGAGGATGCCATTCGATCTAAAAAAAGTTAGAGCCATATACCAGTGCCTTATGTAGAAGACTTTCTATAGTCAAATAAGGCACAACATAGAAGTTTATGTTGATGATCTCATTGTAAAGAGCAAGAATAGCTCTAATCATTTGTCAGACCTAGCTAAAACCTTCAATAATTTAAATAAGCATGAAATCAAGCTTAATCCAGAAATGTGTGTTTTTGGTATTTCTACTGAAAATTTGCTTGGTTTTTGTCGACGTTTGGAAAATAGGTTCCTGTGAGATCATGTGATGAAAAATTGGTTGAATGGTGAAATTGGCATTGTAAAGTGATTTTGATTATAGCATGTGTGGTGCTTGTGCATGTGCTATGTTGAGATAATTATTATCTTTGGTGATAGCATGATGGATTACGCTTGATGCAATGCACTCGTGTGAGTGGTTGCATGAATTGACTTTGAGTCAAGTCGTGGACTTGTGCTCGTGCTGCAGTTTCGTGTTTATTCATGTGCGGTGTTGCTCGAGGGAGCGTGGTCGATGACCGGACCGGAACTAGGTTCACGGAGGAACCGAGGTTCGAGACTAGGTTCAGGGAGGAATCGAGGTCTTGTTGGTCAAGGATGTCATGCGGGACGTTCGGGCTAGAGAACATGCATGTGAAGGCTGGTTAGTCACGTAATTACAGCAGGTGGGCTGTACATATGTGCAAGAGTTATTTTTGGCCACGTTGGGCCAAGTTGAGATGTATACAGACTCTTTCCATGTTGGAAGTGGAGTTGTATTCTATCTCGTTAGGATTGCTCTGTATAAATAGGGGGAGGTGTCCCCTGTTTATTCGTGAGCAAGATTTTAGGGTTGTACTCTTTTGTTTGAGTACTGTAACCAGATCGAAAATAAAGATCTTTCTCACAAGTTCTTGGCACCGGCATAGTTGATCGATCGCTTGAAGTTTTGTTCATCACAGCAGTCACGAAGTTCATCAAGGAGTTCGGTTCTTTGCAAAGGTATCATCTTGCGAAGGTAATATCTTTTGATCCATAGATCCGATCGGATTGATTCTTATTGGGTTTGATTCGTAATTGAATCTAGTTTCTACAGTTAAAATTTTACATCAATCCAACGGTTAGATCTTCAGTAATTTGTGGTCGCCCAGATTGCTAGTCTGGTCGCCCAGCTGTTAGATCGCTAATTATTTTAGTCATATTGTGAAGGTCATAACTTTAGATCCGTAGATCCGATTGACCTGATTCCTTTTTTATTCACTTCATAATTGAGTCTAGTTTATACAGTTAAAATTTCACATTAATCCAACGGTTAGATCTTCTGTAATTTATGGTCGCCCAGATTGATGTCACGCTTTCGATCGCCGCGTGGTCGCCCAAGTTCGGTCATCTTGCGAAGGACATAACTTTAGATCCGTAGAGATTGACCTGATTCTTTTTGTGTTAGCTGTGGAATTAAGTCTAGTTTCTACAGTTAAAATTTCACGTCAATCCAACGGCTGGATCTTGAGGAATTTCTATTTTAGTAGACATATATCGGTCTGCTCGCCTGCATCGCAGCGTGGGTCGCCCAACTGTTCACGTGGTCGCCCAACCTACTTGCTCGCCGCCTAAGTGCCCAAATTGGTCGCCTGGTGTCCTACTACTCGCCCAAGTGCCTAAACCGGTCGCCCGGTATCCTCTCGCTCGCCCGGAGATTTCTTGGTCGCCTGAGTGCTCAAACTGTCGCCAAGTGTCTCTTGTCGCCCAAGTGCTCTCATTGTGTCGCCAGATCGGTCTCTTGGTCTCCCAACCGTAATTGGTCTTCCAACTTTGTAACTGGTCTTCTAACCGTAAACCGATTTCCAAGCAATTTGAGTTTCAATTGGGGTGTTTGAAAAGTTCGAAAATTTGTTTTTAGCTTCCGCGCAATCATTCACCCCCTCGATTGCTACATTAGTATATTTCGATCCTACAAGTGGTATCGAGCAAGGTTTTCTAATTAATCTTAAGCGGTGATTAGAAACCGTAGCGATGGATAGGTATTCGACAAAACCTTGTGTTTTCGATGGTGTTGATTTTCGAGTTTTTGAAAGCAAAGATGGAGCATATATTCAAGCTCGGGGTTTTGCAATTTGGGAAAAGGTCTACAAGCCATACAATGTTCTGAAAATGATGCGATCAATGACACCAATCGAGCACATGTTGAAGCAAACTGACAAAGCAAGAATTTGATCATCCAAGGACTAGGAAGAAGTGATTTTGATCGTGTGATTCATCTCAAGTCTGCATATGAGATATGGAAATCTCTTTGTGATTATCATGAAGGTTTTAACACTGTCAAAGAGGTTAGGCAAGATATTTATAAGAAAGAATACATCGATTTGAGATGAAGCCTGGTGAGTCTCTAGATGATTTCTTTGCACTCGTTCAATAAAATTCTTAGCAATTTACGTCTTTGTTGGAGTTTTCTTTGATGAGGCTACAAATGCTAGACAATTGCTTGGTGCATTAGACATGTCTATTTGGGAGATGAAAGTTACATCTATTAGAGAATCCTTGTCATGAGTTCACTCACTTTAGATGTACTATTCTCAAAATTAAAACTCATGAGTTGGATGTTCTTGCTAGGAAAACAGATCATAAATCAATTGCACTAACTTCACAATCTAGCATGAACAATGCTTCTTCAAGCTTTGCTCTGTCATCTTTGTCTTCACTAACTGATGAACAGATCGAAGAATTTCCTGAAGAAGACTTGGCACTATTCTCTTCTCGGTTTAACAAAGCTTTGCAGAATGTGAGAATGAGAAAGAGAGTTGGTGGTGGCCCTCCAAGATGCTATGAGTGTGGTGACCTCAATCACATTAGATCAAATTGTCCTAAGCTTACAGGTAAAGCATCAAGGGAGGAAAAGGACAATGACAGAAGAAAAGAAAAGAAGAAGTCTTCACCAAGTGATAGAAAGAAAAAGAGCTTCATCAACAAAAAGGTTGTTCATCGGGTTCTTTCTGCTCTTGAACAAGTGAACTTAAGTGATGTGGATTCAGAGAGCAGTGAGGATGATACAATGGTTCCAAGCAAGCATGATTTGTCAGGATTGTGTCTCATGGCTAGAAGTGATGAAAGCTACACCGAGGATGATCATGACAGTGACTTCAATGAGGTAGAACCTTCTTACGATGATTTAGCTATTGCTGTTGCTCGTCTTGGAAAATTGCTTGACAAACGCGACAAGAAAATTAAGAAACATGATGTTCTTATGGAATCTTTGCATGCTGAAATTGCTAGACTTAAATCTTTAATTCTCGATGACGATGCTTGCAAATTATGTGACTTAATCTCAGTGAGCTTCTTGGCTTAGGAAAGAACATGTTTCTTTGTTAGAACAAGTCAATTTGAAAAGAAAGAAAATGAGAAACATGTTAAAAATGCTAGTTGTTCAACTGTTGATTTGCATGATACAACTCATTGTTCTAAATGTGCTATATCGAATTGAAGTTGCATGATGCAAATGCTAGGGTTTCTCAAATGACAGATGCTATGCTCACTCATGAAGTTCTCTCATGCTCAACTTGTCGCATAAGCGAGAAAGGAAAAGTGGACGTTCCATGTAATAACTGTTTAACTCTTTCTCGAAAGGTTGATTACTTGGAAAAATCTTTAGAACGGTTCACTTCAGAAAGAAAAACCTAAACATGATTTTGGATCAATCAAAAGTCAATACTCATCACAAAGGTTTAGGTTTTGATTCTTATGCTCATCATAAATCACATGCTCCAACTGTTGTGAAGACACTTGAAAATGGAAAATTCAAAATTGTCAATAAGCCTAAGAAAACTATTTTCAAGTCTGCTGGTGTGTTACCTTCTACTATGGTGAATGCAAATGTTACTTCTGTTCCTAAAGCTAAACATCATGTTAAGTACACTTGCACTCATTGTGGTAAAGATGGACATTTAGTAGATTTTTGCTTTAGACTAGCCAAACAGCAAAAGAAAGAGAAGACTAAGGCTAGGTCTAATTTCAGGAAGGCACATTTTACTCCTCATTTTGTGCCTAGGGTGATGCAAACACCTTTTGTTGCAAGAAACACGGGAAAGAGCAAATCTGATTTTTTGAACAAACGTACTCGTGTTGTGCCTACTCGTCGTGTGTCTCAGTACTGGATTCCTAAATGTTTTATTTCTAACCCTAGTACTGAGGCCTCGACATTTTCTGCCTTTATGTAGGCTTCTCGCACGAGGAAAGAGAATATTTGGCTAGTTGATTCCGGATGTTCACGCCACATGTCCGGCGATAAAAATTGGTTCTCCTCCCTCACTCGTGCATCTCGTGCTAAAAGTGTTACTTTTGGAGATGTTTCTTCTACTCCTGTTGTGGCAAAAGGTACAGTAAAGGTAAGTGACAAGTTTATGTTCAAAGATGTGGCTCTTGTTGAAAACTTGAAATACAACTTGTTGTCTGTTTCACAAATGATTGATGAGGATCTTGAATTGTGCTTTAAGAAAAGTGAATGCAAAGTTTTAAATGCTTCAGGACACCTTGTGTTCAGGATTTCACGCTTTGGAAGAGTTTTTAAAGCTGATTTTGATGTGTCACTTTCTTCTAAGCATAGGTGTCTAGTTGCCAATGTTTCTAAAGACTTATTCTTTTGGCATCGTAGACTTGGTCATGTTGGTTTTGATCATCTAACTCGTGTTAGTGGTTTAGATCTCATTTGTGGCTTGCCTAAGCTTAATGGTGATAGCAATTTAGTATGCTCTTCTTGTAGACATGGTAAGATGACTGCATGTTCACATCTACCTCTTACCATGGTGATGACAAACGCTCCAGGACAACTACTACATCTTGACACGGTTGGACCTTCTCGAATTCAATCCTTTGGAGGCAAATGGTATGTACTGGTCATTGTTGATGATTATTCTAGATACTCTTGGGTTTATTTCATGGTATCTAAAGATGAGGCTTTTAGTCACTTTAGAAGTCTTGTTACTAGATTATCTGTTGATCACCCAGAGCACTTAGAGCTATTAGAAGTGATAATGGAACCGAATTCAAGAATTCTTCTTTTGATCACTTTTGTATTGAAAAGGAATTGATCATCAATATTCTTCACCTAGAGTGCCTCAACAGAATGGTGTAGTTGAAAGAAAAAAGAACCTTGGTTGAGATGGCTAGAACTATGCTAGATGAACATCACACTCCTAGGAAGTTTTGAAATTGAAGCAATCTCATTTGCATGCTATGTTTCCAATAGAGTGTTTTTGAGATCGGCTAGGCAAAACCTCTTATGAGCTTCGTTTTGGTCATAGGCCTAGTGTATCTCATTTGAGTTTTGGATGCAAATGTTTTGTCTTGAAATCTGGAAATCTTGATAAATTTGAAGCTAGATCAAGCGATGGCATCTTTCTTGGATATCCTGCTCCATACACGTGGTTATCGTGCACTTGTTTTGGAGACTAACAAAATTGTAGAAACACGTGAAATCACTTTCGATGAGGCTAATCCGGCACTAGTCCAATTGATGCAGGAACAGATGCATATGTTCAGGGGGAGAGTATTTTTGTTGATGATGATGATGTTGATGATGAAGTGTTGATTCCTATTGCAGGAGTATTTATAGGCAATATAAGCAACTATAGCCGAATAATGCGCCATTATTGTGCTTGAACGTGACTGTAAGTACACCCTTGATTTTCACCATGCTATGTCATGGACATGATGGACTCAGATCGTGGCATAATGGTCTTTAACCACAGCGTAATTATCGCCACGTCGTCTTTATGGGTCGAGCACGACCTATTGGACATGCTCGGGATTTTTACTCAATTCTGACCAACCGTCGCGCACATCTGAGCAGGCATGCTCGGGGAATTATGGCACATGCTCGGGAACAAGCCTAAGCATGGTCGGAGCGGACCCACTAACTGGTCCATCCAAAGATCTTCCTTGAGGACACCATCTAAGGGCATGCATGGTATAATGATCTTTATAGAAATTATCCAATCCCCGACAGTTTTCTTGTTTGTTCACGATGTATTGAAGTAAATCCTGAGAAGATTTGGACCATTGAATCCTTGAAACCACCTTCTAGGGTAAAGGAAGTTCAAGGTTTAACTAGTTAGATGGCTACTCTTAGCCGTTTTATCTCAAGATCAGAAGAGCGTGGTTTGCGTTTCTTTAATGTAATAAGAAAACACAACAAATTCCACTGGTCAGATGAAGCGAACAAAGCCTTTAATGATATAAAAATTTATTTGCAAAGCCCACCCACTCTGATCTTGCCCAATCCCGAGGAACTTTTGTTGGTATACTTAGTGGCTTTAAATAATATAGCTAGTGTTATACTAATTGTTGAACGAGAGCAGATCCAGAAACCTGTTTATTACATCAGCGAAGTTTTACATGGACTTAAGGAGTGATACCCTAGGTTCAAAAATTGCTTTACGTCCTATTAATGGCTTCTAGATTATAGCATTGTACAAAGTCTCATGTGAATGTGTTTGGCAAAGACATCTGATTAGTTATATCTAGAAGTTATGTAATATTCACGCTGTTGATACCTCCACAATTATCTATGAAAATAATAATATTTGTAGAATATTGCCCCTGAATTTTTCTATTCTCATGAACTCCAGAAGAATGGTGAGGTAAAGATTCTGCAACTTAAGTCACATGAAAATTTAACAGATTTATTCACTAAATCTTAACCAACATTTAGTTTTTCAAATATGTGTTCATGGCAATGAAACGAGATGACTTAGAGAGATATACAGAGTTCAGGGGGAGTAAATCCCTGAACTATATATAACCCTTAGTATGATCCTGTAGATACTATTATAATATAGAAGATTATAAATTCTTAAGTTTTCTCGTATAAGATTTCTAATGAGGCAACAAGTGCAACATAGTATGTGGGTGCAATGTATTCTTTTTTTCTCTATCTTTTTTATCACTGGGTTTTTGGGAGGAGTTTCTGATGAGACATATGCATTACGCGGTATTCGCCTAAGGGGAATGTTGAGATATAATCAGACTCTTGGTCCTGATTGTTGTGATATGATTAGACTCTTATCTTTTTGTAGATGAATCCGAATCTATTTTTAATGGTTTTACTATAAGTATAGCACATAATTGTACAAAAGAATCATCAATATAATAAAGTGAAAGGAGTTTATTTGCCTCTTTATGTCGTGTATGTTCTTCTTGTATTCTCGATCGGTGTATTATGATTGATCTACTATCGTCATCTTTTTCTTAATATGGACTACAGTATTAGTGCTCTTGGCAGAGACACGCACAGGGAGGGATGATGAGTGGGGCACGCACCATGCCCTTTCCGTCGGTTCTCGCCGTTCTCCGATTATTCCTTTGTTTGCTTTCCTAGTCGGTGCTGATGTTGGCATGGTGCTCAAAGTAAGGCTATCAAAATGGCCTAGCTCTCGGCCCCGACTCGACCCAATCCTTGGCCTCGGACCTTATCGACTTCGAGGTAGGCTGCTCGACTCGATTTGGTTCGAGACGTTCCCACGTTCACCTGTCCACACGTGCTACGTTGGTAATACATGCTGGGCAGCGGTAGGGCGGTGACCAGCACCGTGAGCCTCCTGAGTCGTCATGATCTCCTCGATCGCGCACCGCGGTGCATGCATGCATCTCGTCGGGCTGCCTCTACAGGGCCGACACAGCGCCAGCGCGTGACGTGGCGCTGCTCGCCACTGCCGTGTGTACACGGGCATCGAGGGCATGAAAGGCCGGACCAGCTGAATCCAAACAGGAGATATATCGCCTGCCTGATTGATCCATTTGTCAAGCATGCACGCAGACGTAAGGTAACTCCATACGGGCCCTGGCCTTTTCCTAGTAGATTCAGCACCGCACACCGTCAAGTTTCTGTCTCCGTCGACTCGCAACTTACCTCGCCTCTCCCCTCCTGTCCTCCTCTCGTCGAGAATGTTCACAAGCCTCATCAACCTGATCAGTGCACGGCCGGTGCATGTGAGCATGTCGCCGTGAGACTTAAGGATTAAGTTACATCAGTCTACCTGATCACAAATGGAGTACGTGTTTCCTCTTGCGTTTGCGTATGCGCATGTGCATGCTCTCAGAATTCTGGTGAAGCCAGATTTCTCTTTTTCTCAGTGCTCCTTCTTCTCCGAGCAGGAGAGGCACAACCAATATTCATCGATCACTAGTGACGTCAATTCGTGGCTCGCGATTGGCCCCACAGGTCCCTAGTGATCCCACGTTAGCCATCCATCAACCGACTCACAGCTCCTCCGTCAATCGCCATGATGCCGGGTCAACATAGTCAAGCTCCACCTATCTTTGCTCCATTCCACGTCCCGTGGAAGCCTGGTGTACTGGGTCCTCTACATAATAATACATCTATTATTATTGGCAAACTTCCGGTGCTGGCAGCGATTCTCCGCCGACCGGCTGGCTCGGCTCAAAACTTTTGCGCGTTTAGGTCTTTTAAAAAATTCGTAATTACGTATAGATCATT
Organism: Guadua angustifolia; assembly: GCA_036346375.1. Classification (NCBI taxonomy): domain Eukaryota; kingdom Viridiplantae; phylum Streptophyta; class Magnoliopsida; order Poales; family Poaceae; genus Guadua; species Guadua angustifolia. The sequence continues at coordinate 12,222,448 of CM070521.1, read as the reverse complement.
TTCACGGTTTTTCACAAAGAGGACCTTCTGGTTCAGAAAAATCACGGATCTTTCGTGAGAAGACCCTCAATAGATACCGAAAAAAACGTAGTGGCGTTCAGATCATTCCGGCTATTTTTCACGAAAAGAACCTTTTCGATTTAGCGTGATCACGGATCCTTCGTGAGAGAACCCCAGATAGATACGAAAAAAAGTGATTGCGTTTGTGTCCTTTTAACGTGTCATGCTGGCTCCCTCGTGTGGCTCGCGCGTGACCGGCTCGGCCGGCCGGCTCCACTCATTTTTTTCGCGTGTAAGTCACTCAAAAAAAATACGCAATCACGTGTAGACCCTTCCCACAGTTTTTTACGAAAAGACCCTTTTAGTTCAGGAAAAACGCGAATCTTACGTGAAAGGGCCCTAAATAAATACCAAAAAAAGACTTAGTTAAGTTTGGATCATGCCAGCTGTTTTTCACGAAAAGAACCTTTCGATTTAGCACGATCACGGTTCCTTCATGAGAGGACCCCAGATAAATGCAGAAAAAACATGATGATTTAAAAAAAAAGACACCACCGAAAAAAAATAAAATTGTTTCTGAAAAAAATAACGCATAAGACGTATCACGCCGCGGAAACTATCCTAGTTTCTTGTATTGTTAACCCCTCCACCGAATAAATCGGGGGCTGTTTGGTTTGAGACCAAATTTACCAAATCAAACCTTACAAAAAATTGGCATGCCAAAAATTTAGTCACCAAATTGGTTGCCAACATTTGGCCAACAATTGGCAAGAAAATGAATTAGGGGTGCCAATGGAGAAGAGAATCTAGCCAAAATTTGGTTGCAAACCAAATGCTTGCTAAATTTGATCAACACTACCAAAATTTGGTAAGGCAAACATTGGCAATAATTGGAAGCAAACTAAACAGCCCCCTAGTGTTCTTAAGTACAAGTAGTGACATATGTCCCTTGCCATAGTTTCGTCCACCATGGAACTCCACAACAAGCATAGCAGGTGGTGGCCCCGCCTTTCTACCGACCTTAGGAACCGTGACAGATGCTTGCTGAGTAATGGCATCATAGAAATCTGTCCTGTTGAGCTCGGGTAACGCGGTAGCTCGTTTGCTGTGATGGGTACGGTGCATGCAGCTTGCAGCCATAAGGGAGCACGGTATAGGTGATATGGATCTTCTGCTTGTGCTTTTACGGTCGAGAAATAAACTATCCTATTTATAATTTTATTCAAAAAGAACCAAAACGGTAAAAAAAAAAGTGTGAAGAGCGACCAAATAGTCCAAGTTTTTATCCCATCTACTGTACGGCCCAGCAAGCTCCGCAGCAACTTTGTTAAGGCTTAGTTAGGCTTGTTATGTTGTGCTGTATTTTGTTTTCAATGCTTCTACATAAAAAGTCTATTATCCTGTTCGGTAAAATTAGATAAAGTTAAATAAATGATTGTCTTTATTTTTTACAACACAAAGTTAAATAATCAAAATAAGTTGTGTATATCTTCTCATTTTTTCTCTAGGTTAGTGAGATAATTTGTATGAGCCTAGTTGCTCGTATATGCGGTCCATATATGAGCAGATCAACGTATATACAATGATTTAATCAACTTTATATTTGATGAAATAGACCAACAAAATGATCCTATTCCTATACAAGACCATAGTGAAAATAGGATGCTTATAGTATTTTCATTCAAGGATATGGATGAAGCGGAAGATAAATCAGAGCATAACAACTTTTAGAACGAACTGTGGATAAAATTAGATTTTGCCGAAATCCATCAACATTTATTCTCACAGATGCGAGGAGGTAATTTACTTTCTACTATGTCTGTAAATCATTCCGTTGATATGATAATAGACTAGTCTATGATAAACTATTATAACAAACGATTGGGATTATGAACTCGCTACTATAGTAGACTATCACAGGCGGTTCTTGATATAGACCGTTTGTGATAGATGTTTTATAAATAGTCTAGAAATCGTCTGTGATGTGTCATGTTATCACAGACATATACTTACATATATGGTTCAGAAAATCGTCTATGATGCATCGTATTCTCATAGACACATGTTTACAAACAGTTGAGAAAACCATATGTGATATCGTTTTTGAGCCATCTGTGATGATCTTTTCTGTAGTAGTGTGGTATAAATCTTGCATGTGGTTATGTGTAGAGAGGAGAGAGGAAAGATGATGCGAGTGAAGGTTCCAATCCCCGCACACCATGAAGGGTGATGATAGCTAGTACTATGTTAATAGGTCATACCAAATCCCACATATTATCTACTACTTCTAATTACGAGTTGGTGGCAGTAGTCCATTCTCCCCTCCCCCCTCCCAGGCATACCACGAAACCGTCATTGTCCTAATCTTCTATACATTGGTAAACGGAGAAAGTTTTAATTCAGTTGGATATACATGCGTGCGTGATTTGCAATGTATCAGACTTTTATCTCAATTAGCCGATTCTATTTTCAAATACTGCACGACCAATTCTTTTTCTATATACTGCACACACACAGCTTCTGAGTTACCATGCGCCTTTGAGTTGCCATATACATCCTTTTCCATTAAATATTTACTTGTATGTGTAGATAAGATTATCTTTTCTTTTTATCTAATCACGTATAGACTTGATTTCGGCCGGCTAGCAGCATGTGCACGACTATGCATGACGTGACTAGATAAGTTTGTTATCTCTGTCTCTACAAATTCTAATTAAGAGTTGGTGGTGGTACGTCCGTTCTCCATCCTCACCCCGACACGTGTGCGCACCTGCGTGGCTGAGTGGGAAGCGGGCAGTGGCCGCCCCTGTAGATTGGATTGGATTATCCCGTCGCGGGAGGTAAATAAATATACATGACTCATTTATTACTTACCTTTCTTCCATTGATCTAGCATTTGAATCGACGGCGATTGCTCCCGGTGCTTTTCGGATTGAATTGATTGATTCCCTTTCAAAGAAAGCAGAGCTCCAATTCATGGAGTTGGTTCTCTTCTCGCCTATTTTCCTTTTGTTGCCTTCCTTATTCGACGATTTCTTAATCTGGATTCCATAAACATCTCCTCGGTTGCTAAATCTATATAATCCCACTGCTTCTTGTCTCTCCTACAGATGTGTTGAGTTTATCCGTTGAGCGGAGGTAATGGACGACTTTCCTGATCTCGTCGATGCGGCGCAGGGGCAGGTCGCTGGTGGTAGACAATGAGATAAGCTTATGGCGCTGTAATACCCCGGCACCCCACGTACCCTGAATGTTACACTCTCAAACACCAACATTACAAGACACCATAAAATTTTAGCAAAGCAAGATAAAAATAGTAGGATTGCCGAACTTAACTAAAAATTTAGGCAGTACCTCCCCTAAAACTCGGACATCCACTCAGCAGACAAACAAGACAACAATCAACATATATATATCAATTCATGACATCTAACTAGCTAGCATAACCAAATAAGCATATAACATGGAAGGGCAATTAATCCAAAAGGCAACCATGACGCAACAGAATGGAACTACATATATATCGAAGACACAACATAACTAAGGATACATAAATTTAAGCCATTATCTACTTACAAAGCTAACTATTCAGAAGAAGGTTCCTTTATAAGCCTAGCATCATTTCTAAGAGATGTAACAACTACTCTAACTACATGATATTCATTGTGGGTGAAGTAGTGCTAGCCCGACTCCCAAAATGCCTCTCGAGAGGTACCTAAAAATAAAACATCACAAAAACAAGCGTGAGTTTATACAACTCAGCAAAATGTATCAAGATAATACAATTAACTTAAAATAAGAGGTTAAAACAACTGATACATGGTGACACTCTTGCACATGAGTACATTATCATACATAACATGGATTTCTCTTTAATCATGCAATGCAATATGCATGCTTATAATGCCCATTTCATAGCTAATACCGGTATTGCTAGGTGCTCGCCCGTCAGCGTGCACCCTCTCATTCCCTTCCAGCCCGTGGAGGGGCCTACCGAAGTAGGACTTTCGTGTCTCATTACGTGTGAGACATAGAGGCCCACTCGGATCATTTTTTCCACAATGAATGCACATGATATGAATGAAGTACAATTTGCATTCTATCTCAACACTCATATTGCCATATACATGCTTATAAACATAGACATGAACATGAATATAAACCTTACACATTGCCATATACTTACACCCATCACCTTATCATTTGCATCATCAGAACATAATCATCATCCTAGACACACTCATAAACATAACCATAATCGTTAGCATAATTATATTCATAGTCACAAGCAAGAAACCTCATGACAACAGACATAATCATATTTGCAACTGACAACCGAAATAAATCACTAGCAAAGCTAACCACCATATCCTCCTAGCAACAAGCTACATGATACACTTGCCTTTAACCGCGAGGAGTGAGGAGGCGTGAGGATGAAGCCACCCCCGAAGTCACACCACCTGAAAACAACATTTGCATACTCATTTTCAAAAACTAAATAGCTCACAACATTACATAGCGCATCTACGCTGACGAGGGTCAAGCGCCCTTGACCGGCCACAGACGGTCAATCAGGATCCCCATGCTCGGGAGGCCACCGGCCACGACTGGTAAGTGCCAAGCGCTCGACCTAGAGCCGCTGGACCCGGCAGCACCCCCCACTGACCTCGAGCTCGGGCGGCCCTTGTTCGAGTGTAGTTCACCCTTGATTTTGATCAAGCATTTGGCCGGCGGCTGCCCAAGGCACGGGTTGTGGGGTAGGAGCGAAAGGCAACAAGTTCGGAATGTTGCCGCCAAATTTCAACGTGCACGAAGGTCACTTCCCTGAATCTCGCGTGCTGCTATGCAGAAGAGGTATAAAGACCAAGGAAGCACGATCCTTGGGAGGGGCGAAGACAACACACAACACGCCATACTCGAGCTTAGACATAGCCATCGTTAAACTTGAGTCAGAACGCATCCTTGTACTCGTAAATAGCTAAGAAAACTACCGCAAGGCGGATCGAGTAGAGCTATTACCTCCACAGGGGCTCGAACCAAGATAAATCCTTGCCTCACGCCGTTGTCGTTTCGCCACGACCAACACCACGTCTACACTTTTCCTCCGCTCGAGCGGCGACAGCCCGATTGCTTCGCTCTTCGCAGAACGACATCAAGGACCCAAGAGCATGGCGACTTCATTGACGGACTTTCCTCAGCGTGGATTCGGCACGGACTCGACTCCGTGTCCTCGTTTTCGCCACCGCCACTTGAGCATCGCGTTCGATGGCGGGACGGCCAAGGCACGGAGGAAATGCGGATGACCGAGATCCGCAGACTTCAAGATGCTCACGGATGGTGCATGTCGCTATTAACTGCTTATAACCGCCTCCGGCGGAGGCCCAGAGAGGGCCAAAGACGCCCCTCTAGGCCGCCCCAGTTCTCTCACGGGAGCGTCTCGCTATCGCCCGGGTCATGGTCGACCCTCGATAGGGCAAAGTCGAACTCTTTGGCCGAGCCTCGGCGAAGAGCTCGACGGCCGCGACCGAGGTCGCGCCCCGCAGCACCGAACCGGTCAAGACTGGGACCCGCTCGAAAAGGGATGATAACACGCGCGCCACCGCCACCAAGACCCATCGGACGCCTCTGCGCGAGAGCCGCCCCGAGCAGCGGGCTCAAACGAGGCTTTGACGACGCGCGGCGCCGCAGGCACCGTACCAAGCAGGGCCAGGCCCGAGCCAAGCTGCACAAACTCCGAAGTCGACGGCGAGCAGTCCGCAGACCTCTCTCAGACGTTACCAGCGCCGCAGGTCCAGACCGCTTATGCGTTCGCCAGCGATTCCCGTGCTTCGCGCATCGTGGTTGTTCCCACCAAAGGTCGGGCGCCGCGCAAAACCTCGACTCCAAATCCGGCAGAAAGAGGGACCTTGTCGGTGATGACCACACCGCACAAGACTCGGCTACTTATGGTCGATGGCGACTCGACGGCTGCGTCATAAGCGGCGGCGTTTTGGTTCAAGCCCGCTACGACGAGCGCTTGGACAGACCAAGAACCCCGATGAATTTTGTTCATCTACTCGACCGCCATCTTGGCGGCCGGGATGACGAGCTCGTCATGGCCAATTACCTCCCGACCGTCCCGGCAGAGCAGCGCGAACTTGGCTTTTTAACCGTAAGCTTTGGTTCCTTCAGTCATGGCGCCAAATCGAGAACGCCTTCGCTCCAACTTTCGTGAGTTGTTATGAGCGCCGGGGGAGAAGGACCTCGATCGTGTCATCCAGTAAGAAACGAATCATTGCGCGATTTTGTGCGGCGATTCATCCGCACAAGGAACCCGATTCGAGCATCTCCGACGGTTGTCATCAAAGCTTTCAAGTTCGCATTCGCGATCGGCGCCATCAAGACACCGAGATCACCACGAGGCTCGGCCAACAAGCTTTTTCCGCATGGCGGAATGACGCTGACGGACGAACGGACATCGGCGGAACGCGACTCGACCAAAATAAGCTTGGTCTAAACCAAACAGAGGGCCCCGTCCGACTCAGGCACCGACCACGACCACCGCCGCCGAAGCTAAGCCGATCGCAGGGTGGCGAGGTCCGCCGGGTGATCGCTTGGCGGATGGCCGGGTGCGAGGTCCTTGAGGTCCGAGATCGGGCTCGGAGGGCTCTAAACCTCGCCAAGGATGACCCGACCTCGCCGGTAGCAGAACCAACCCAGCAGAGGGCCGACGCCTGGCCTGGTAGTCGATCCTCGGCCGCAGGGGGCCGAGGGGTGCCCGGGGTATGATGAAGCAAAGTTCTGCCTGTTTCATAGGACAGCCGGCCACGATCTGCGGGCCTGCAGGGCTTGGCAAAGCAAGTTGGAAGCCTTCTATGATGGGCGAGGTGAGATGCCCGCGCTCCCGAAGGACGATGACCAACCAGATAGGGTGAACGCCGGCACGGAGCACGATGACGTCGATTTGGAATTCCAGCAGGGTGAGCGCCGGATCGATGTCATCTTCGGCGGCTCGTCGGCTTACCAGTCCAGGCGCGAGGTCAAGGCCGCCGCGCGAGCCATCTACCAGGTCGTCGCCGAGAAGCCCATCGAGCAGCCTTGCAAGTGGGCCGGGGCCACCATCACTTTCTCTCCAGAGGATGCTCTCCCAGGTATGGCCTGAGACCTGAAGACCGCCTTGGTCGTGACCCCGACCATCAGCAATACCGTGGTCGGGCTATGGTCGTCATGGTCGGCGGCAGCTCTCTTAACTTTGCGGCGAGTGAACGCTTGACCGGATGCTGATTCCTGTTGAAGGTCAAGAGCATCGCCATACCCTTCTTCGGATCGTTCTGGGAGCTCGACCATCCCCTTAGGCGGTGGTCTTGCCCGTTACCTTCGGCGACGGACAACTTCAAGACCGAGTTGGTCACCTTCGAGGTGGTCGAGGGTGACCTCCGCATAACGCTATTCTCGGGTGGCTTTGCCTTGGTCAAGTTTATGGCGCCAACCATTATGGCCATCGGTATGAAGCTACCGCCTAAACGGCATCATCACCGTGCGAGGCGACTGCGGTGGCACCGCGGATGTGAGACCAAGGCCTTGGCTCTTGCAGCATGTTGCCCAGCCATGTCCGGAGGTGACGACGAAGAACGCGCCGATATGCGCGATCCAGCCAGTGGGCGGCGAAGGCCATGCCGCTTCGAGGAGGGCGACCGACCAAGTGCATTCATGTCTTGGCCGAGCTGAGTTCCAAATAGGAACTCGAGCTCGTCACCTTCCTTCAGCGCCAACAAGGGTATATTCGCAGGAACCCGCGGATATGCCCGGCGTTCGAGGGAGGTGATCGAGCACAAGTTGCGGTGAGATCCGGCTCTCGACACAGGCGCTGGAAAGCTCGTCGCTTCTCCCCGAGAAGGTCGCGGTCATTAGGAGAATCTTGACAAGCTCTTGAAGGCGGTTTCATCCGTGAGATTAACTATTCCAGTGTCTAGCCAACCCGGCCATCGTGCGAAGAAAGGAGGAAAGTGGAGAATGTCGTCGACCATACGAGTTGAATTCGCTTGCGAAGGACAACTTCCCGCTTCAGCAAGATCGACGGATCGTCGACTCCACCGTGAATGCCGAGATGTTGAGCTTCTTGGATGCTTATCGGGATACCACCAAATCAAGTCGGTGGTCGACGGCGAGCAAGACATCCTTCATCACGCCGCTTGGCACCCATCGCTATATCGACCATGTCGTTTGGCTCGCAGTAACGGGGCCACGCGTTCGGCGTCGATGACCAAGACGTTCAACCCGATCGGGCGAAACCTTGAGGTCTACGTGGACGACATCATCGTCAAGAGCCCCTCCGAGGGCTACCACGTTCGCGACCTCGAGGAAACTTTCGCCAACCTGAACAGGCACAAAATCAAGCTCAATCCCGAGAAGTGCGTGTTGGCGGCGTTGGGAAGGTGCTCGGCTACATGATCGGGGCTCTGGGGTCGGCCGAATCCAGAGAAGATCGAGGCAATCGAGAAGATGGCGCCCGACTTCGATCAAACAGTCTGAGCCTCACGGCCGCATGGCGCCTCAAGAGTTCATCTCGAGGCTCGGCGAAGCGTGGACTCCCATTCTTCCAAACTCGCGCAGCACGCGGGCTTCGAGTGGACTCGGGGCGCAGCGGTCCTTCGACGAGTCAAGGTATACCGCGTCCCCACCCCTCTCATAACGCCACAACTTTGGCGAGAGGTTGTTACTTTACTCGCGGCCACCACCCACGTTGTCGATGTCGTCACGGTGGTATGAGCGGGGTCTCAAGAAGACCCAATTTATTACGTCGGAGGTCTTGCCACGCCCAAAGGAGCGCTACCCGGTCAGTAAGTGCTGCCAGATGCTCTCCTCATGGCGTCGCGCAAGCTTCGGCACTATTTTCAGCCATTCCGTGGTTGTTCCGAGCAACTTCCGCTCGGGGACATCTTCTGGAACCCAGACGGCGGCGACGCATCGCCAAGTGGGCTATGGAGTCGGGCGGCATTTGACGTCGTGTCGTCGCCGAACGTACCATCAAGTCGCGGTACTTGCCGACTTCGTGGTCGAAAGAAAGCGTCATAATCTGCGCCGAGCCTCGAGGTCGAGGACTAAAAGCCTTGGGTCATGTTCTTCGACGGCTCGAGGTCCTTCAAGCGCTTCGGGGCATCCTTATTCTCACACGGCGTGGCGTTCACAATTTGGTAACGTGGTTCGCTTTGGGTTCGCGCGACCAATAATGTGGCGAGTACTGGCTCTCTTGGCGGGCCTCCGAGCTTGCAAAGCTTTGGGCGTCGCCGGTTGGTCGTAAAGGCGATTCGGCTAAGTCGTCAATCGAGACAACAAGGAGTACCAATTCTCGGAGACTTCGATGGCGAAGTACCTTGCGAGGTGCGCAAAATGGAGAAGTGGTTTCAGAACTTGGAGCTCAAGCACATTCGGGAGGACAACTCGGCGTCGATTTCCTCTCCAAGCTCGCCTCCTCCGATGACTTCGAGATCTCGCCCGACGTCATCCTGGAAACGTTGGCGGCTCCTCGATCTCCGACCGGAGGTCTTGCTCGCCGTGGTCGGTACACCTTCTGGCCGAATCCATCCGTAACTTCGTTGCACGGGGCGACCTACCACCCGACCGCCGAGGAGGTCAAGCGCCGGGCGAGTCTATACACGCCGTCGAGGCAAGCTCTCTACATGATGAAATGTCTCCGGATCATCGACGGTGCATCTCCACGAGGAGGGTAAGTACCTACTAGATGACATCCATTCGCCTCTGTGGAGCACATTCTTCAGACAGATGATGGTCGGCAAGGCCTTCCGCATGGGGTATTATTATTAATGGCGCTTCAAGATGCTCGTGATATCGTCCGCACTTGCCGCGCATGCCAATTCCACGCCCGGAAGTCGCACCAGCCCGCCTACGCGCTCCAGACCATCCCGCTCGCTTGGCCCTTCTCGACGTGGGGGCTGGACATCCTTGGCCCTTTTCCTTAGGCGACAGGGGGAAGGAAGTTCCTGTTCGTCGCTGTTGATACCTTCACCAAATGGATAGAAGCTGAACCGGTCTCGACCATAAGCGCTTTCGGGCGGCCGCTCATTTCTTCCGCTTGTTCGTGGTCACCGTGCACGGGTTCCATGCAAAATTATCACCGACAACGGCACCCGGTTTACGGTGAGTTGTTCCAAGTTTTGCGAGGAACTCAAGCGCAAAATATGGTTCGCCGGTGGCTCACCCCGAGCAACGGAGCAATGGAACGCGCCAATGGGCAAATCGTCCAGGCCAAGAAACGAGTTGCAGATGAGCTCAACGCTACGGCAAGACCCGGGTGGGCGAACTTCCCACCGGCCCTATGGTCTATTCGCACCCACGACAAGCCGAGCCACGTGGTCCACACCCTTCCGTTGTGTTTGATGCGAAGCCGCCCCGCCTCCCGAGGTTCTACTGGCTCTGCCAGGTCGACTTGGTCGACCAAGTCAACTCGAGCACGAGCGGTCCCTCGACCTTACCCTCGAAGAAGTAAGATGCCGTGCACTGCTACGATCAAAGCACTACCTGCAAGCTCTTCGCAGACATGCGTCTCGGTCGGTACGACCTAGGAAGCTCCTTGTTGGGGACCTAGCCCTGAGGCGGATTCAGGGCTCGTCCAACACCAACAAGTTATCACCACGGTGGGAGGGCCCCTATAGAGTCGTTTCAACAGATCGCACGGGGGCTTACCGGCTAGCGATGCCCGATGGCAGAGAGCTCTCTAGCTCATGGAACATAGATCAGCTCTGAAAGTTTTATATGTAACCTCTATACCTTGAATTTCAATAAAGCTGTTCTTTTATTCTCGCTCTTTATGTCTGTTGCCACTTGTGTTTGCAGTTCTTTTTGTAAGGACTCCTTCCTTCACGACCTTCGGCGCCGCGACATTTCCTCTTGGTCTAAAGCATCATGAGCTCGACGCCCCCCAGGCGAAGCTAAGACGAAGTCAACCTCTTGCAATCTAGCTCTCTCCTGCAGGCAGGACCAAGAGTAACCGCCACTTTGATGTGGAAGCGATGCTTGTCGTCATGATGCGTGATTCAATGTTAGTCCAGGTGAAACCGTCTCTCTATCTATCTCGCTTCACACGACTATGTCCCTCGCGGCTTTTCTCTCCACTGCAGTCATGTTCATTTGGCGTGCAAATCTTTGCGCCAAGGCGGCGTTGCTCGACTCCTCCAATCTGGAAGGAGAGTGGCGACTACCAAGAGACAACCTACTTGCTGAAAGCAAGGGCGATAAAGGCTAACTCCAAACGCCCCTCGATTTAATTTCAAAACGGACAAGACCTTTTTACCCAAAAGTGACGAGTTTCATCATAATGTTTCCAGCGTTTTTACAGATGACATACGGATAAAGTTACAAGTCCGCCATTTTGGCGGCGAAGCTTCTCTTGCTCGAGCTTGGCAACCTTAGCCCGCAAGGTCGAGAGTTCACTTGATCGAGGACTTCATGGCGGTGTCCACGGCTTGGTGGACTTCGTCTTGGAGTTGGGCCAGGCATTTTTCGCCGCTTTACTAAGCGCGAGCTTCTCCTCGGCCTCGATTTTGGCCTCCACTGGGACGCCTGCCGAGATGACACACCGCCAAGAATGCCTTCTCCAATGCCTCGACCTTGGCGCTTGTCTGCAAGCGCCTTGGCGAGGAAGACGCTCGCGGGCAGTAGCCTTCTCCAAAGACTCGACCTTGCCCTGCAGGACCTTGAGCGCTGAGCCTGAGGATGAAGCTCGCTCCGCGGCGGCCTCCTCCAGCGACTCTACCTTGGCGCGCTCAGTCTCAAGCGCCTCGAGCGCCTTGGTCGCCCGAGTCCGTTCCTGCTCTATGGCTTTGAAGCCGAACTCGCGCTCGAAAGCCCTGATTTGCTCGAGCTCGGCCACGTGAGCCACCTCCTACGCCACCATCGTTTGGCGAAGGTCATCGAGCTCCTTGTTCACCCGCTCGAGCTCTGCCTGGTCGACCTCGATGGTCGTACAGAGCTTGGCGCGCTCCACCTCCCGCGTCTCCACTACGTTCAAGAGCCCCCTGAGCACGTCGGCATGCTCGTGGAGGCCTTGCAACCCTCGGGTGACGTTGCGATCGCCTTAAGAGGACGGGGAGGGGGCCGTGAAGAACCCGACGAGAAAACTCGACCTAACGATTGCGGGCATGAGTGGGGATCCCTTACCTCGCAGAGATGGCCCTCCAGCGCGCGGGTGAATTCTCGCGGTCATCAATACGATCGCGAGGGATCTCTCCTCCTCGTCGGCGCCCGGCCAAGAAATGAGGTCGACCTCGGCCATCACTGGCGGCTTGGGCCAAGACCTTGAGTTCCCATCCCGGGGGCGGCCTGGTCATTCGTTGCCTCCTCCGGGGGGTTCAGCCCGCCGTCGGGGGAGGGCATGGCGGCAGTTCTAGTCCCAGCCTCTACGGCCGGGGCCCCGCTCGTCTCCGGCGCCAAGGGGATGGCGGTCGGATCCGCCGCGGCACTCTCGGGCCCCGTGGCACAGGATGTCATGCCTTAGCACCCGACGCACCGTCAAGGCGTGTCTGCGGAGCTCCTCTACCGATCACCTTCGGTGCAGGCGAATCAGGCCTCGGCGCCCGGAGCGGCCGTGGTCGAGGAGCTCGGTATCGCCTCGCCACGGCTCTAGGTGTCCTCCTCGCGGAGGCCTCGGGAAGGTCGACGGCTAAGACTCGTCGTGGGTCTCACGGTGTCAAAGTCCGTCTTTGGTCGCGGTCGGGCTCTTCCTCGTTCGGTCGTCGAGGTCTTGGTCGAACTTCGCCGACCGGAACGAAGCTTAGCGGCCGGGACGGAGTCGCGTTGGCGCAAAGGGCGCGCAAGGACCAATTCAAAGGTGTCCTCCTCCTCGAACTCGGACTCACCTCGGACAACAACCATCGCCAAACGGGCAAGTTTCGAGCTCGGGTGCTCAAAGTCCGCGATGAAAGACATACGCTAAGCCGAGAAGAGAGGAGACTGTAGTCCAGAAGCCGAGTTTACAGGTCGCCACCTCGCCTCGTTGAGGTCTGCGAAGGTCTCGATGCCCCGAGGTGGGGGGGGCACTTCGCTGGCGTCATCGGGGCGGGGTCTTGAGCCCGTCTTGGCTCCCACATCGTCGGCTGGCGGCGGGGTTCGAGCTTGAGGACCCGGCGGAAAGGGCTTGAGGTCCTAGCGGCGCCATGCGCCGCTGCTGCCGCAAAAGGAGAACACGCCAAACCAAGAAGGCACACGAGCGCGGGCTCGGGGGCTCGACCGGCGGGATCCTTACCATGGCGCGGTCACCCCACTCGACGTGGGTCTTCTTCACATCCTGGCGGTCCGCGTCGGCCGGGGAAGGTCTCTTCTTCCCTTTTTTGCTCTTGCCCATCCCGGGCAGCGGGAGCATCCGCCTGGCCATGTCGAGCAGCTCCTGGTGGTCCTGCGAGCTTGAAGGGATCAGGAAGGCCCCCCAGGGTCACTCAGGTCGAGCCATTGGTCGGGATGGCTTACCTCGGCTTTTCGGCGATCGTTCCTCGGGACGCCGTCGCCCATGGAGTAGTTGCGCCGCTTCGAACATCTCGTTCATCCTGGCGGCAACCCAAGACTCCAACGGCGCGCAGCGGAAATGCCCTTCAAAAGAGGTCGAGGCCGACCGTAAGGCCATGGCGGGGATGCTTACGGACGTGCCCTCGCGTGGTCGAGTCGGCGCCTCGGATCTCGTGAGAACGAGTCGTCGCCCCCTTGGGGGACACCCGATTCGCAGAAGTCGACAACGATTGCTGCCCGGTGAGGCAGCTTCGCCGCGCAGAGATGAATGGCGGCGATGGCTTCTTCGTCGGCCTCGGGATCGTCCGTGATTTGGGGTCTCCTTCTTCCCACCGACCGGGCTTTCCTCGACTGACGGCAAGGCCGAGCTCCCCTTTCTTCGTAGAACCACCGCCGGACCATGGCCCGAGGGAGTCCCGAGCTTGGATCTTGGGAAGGACCACTTGAGCCCCTGTCCGTGTCGGAAATAGAGGCAATCGACCACAGTGGTCCTTCCCAGAGCGGAAGAGGTGAAACCGAAGAAAAGCGAGGATTGGGAAGGATTCCTAGAACCCCTCGCAGTGGGAGAAGATGGCAAGCGAAGAATGGAGTTCTAGCACTGTGTTTATGAGCTCGATTCAAGAATCGGTGAGGACCACGGAGAGGAACTCGCTCTCCGGGTCCGCAGTCAAGAGGACGTAGTGCTCGGTGCGAGCGATTCGTCGTCCACGGGGTTGGCTCGGTCGTTGCGGCCGCCACGTGAATGGGTCGAGCGGTCCTGTGGTCTCGAAGTTCCTTCAACCTTGAATGCGACAATGTGCTCCTCCCTAGCTTGGCCATGGCGATCGCGGCGATTTCGATCAAGGGAGGAAGGTTACTTGCTTGGGCGAGAGGCTTGAAGAAGAAGGCGCTGGTCGGAAGTTCCTCAAGAGTCGCCGCAGCCTTTGAGTTTATAAGCCGCACGTCGCCGGATCCGCACCACGACGCTGAAGGACGCCACGCGCCACGATTTGACAGCGCAATTAAGGCGGGCGGCGATTTGAGATATGGAGGTGTCCACCAACCATTCGTATCCGCATCGGGCTTCGGAGATCAAGAGGCACCGTGTCGTATCATCAAGGCTCGGGCGTTGCGTTCCGCCCGACCTCGACCTCGAGAGAATTTCGAGTCGGTCCCCTATAGAGGCGAAGGTCGCCCACGCTCGCCACGACCTTAAGCCTCGGGGCTAGCCGACGAGGGGCAAGGCCCTTGACCCGGCGGCAAGACGGCCAACAGATCCCCATGCTCGGAGGCCACCGCCACGACACAGGTCTTTGGCCAAGCGCTTCGACCTAGAGCACGCCGGACCCAGCACGCCCCGCCGACCTCAAGCTCAAGGGCCCTTGTTCGAGTGTAGTTCACCCTTGGATTTCAGATCAAGCATTTGACCGGCGGTTGCCCAAGGCGCTGGTCGTGGGGTAGGAAGCAGTCGTGCAACAAGTTCGAGCGGTTGCTACCGACCCTCAACGTGCGAAGGCCACTTCAGGAATCTCTCCCGTCCGCTTGCGGCAGAGGAGGTATAAAGACCAAGGAAGCAGTCCTTTGGGAGGGCGAAGACAACACACAACACGCCAGCTCGAGCTTAGACATAGCCATCGTTAAACTTGAGTCAGAACGCATCCTTGTACTCGTAAATAGCCAAGAAAACTACCGCAGTTTAATCGAGTAGAGCTATTACCTCCACAGGGGCTCGAACCAGTATAAATCCCGGTCTCACGCTCGTTGTCGTTTTGCTCCGACCAACACCACGTCTACACTTTTTCTCCGTCTGAGCGAAGCATAGCTCGGGTCCCGTATCACACCGACCCCCCATCTCATTTCTTGCGGTTGGCGATCCCGATCGTCGACAACGCTTTATTTCGAAAACAATCCCAAATCCTAGCTAAAGGAAATATGGACAGTAGGCATAGAAATGAACATATCTCCTAAATGGCTAAACCAAAAATTGAGTTCTTGTGCTCTAAATGATCACAAGAGGATAATCTACATTTATCCTCGAATTGCACTCTGAATCTCAAACTGGATTCTGAACTTTCAGCAGCTTCTAATTTCAGGACAGTGAACTTCAAAATAGCATAACTAATGATTCCTGAATCCAAATCAAGCAAACAAGGATATTTTTTTTAATCTACAGGAAATGTCCTAACTTTCTCTAGGCAATCAAAAATTCTAATTCGACCTGCATCTAGCTTTAAACAACAGTTCAATATTTCAACCACCAACACAAGCATCATCAGGACAGCTAGCACTAAAATGACCATAACTTTTGATTGGTTGAACAAAAATTAGTATTCTTGGTCTCAGATTAAAGAGGAAATGACGAGCTACAACTTTATCTACAGCCAAATATTCAGAAAACGCTTTTAACTAGCTCAAAACACAGCCCTAATGAACAGGTAATGCTCAGCCCAAAAACAGAAATCTTCCCTCCAAAACCTAGAACCACTTTTCCTCCCAAAAATCTTTAAAATCCAAACCCTAGAACAGCCATACCAGCTAGATACCTCTATTAGAACAGCATGCACACTCCCAAAACCAAGAAATCCCCACCTCTATTGCTCACAAGGAAGGAGAAGAGGGGAGAGTTGATTCTCGTCAAGAAGAGGGAGGAAGGAGGCGCCTACCGGAGGAGGAGCAGGAGGCGCCACCGGAGGAGGAGCAGGAGGAGGAGGGACAGGGGCGGGCTGGCCCGGGAGGAAGGAGCAGTGAGGGAGGCGCCACTTGGGGAGGAGGAAGCAGTCGGGTGGGGGAAGAGGCAGGGAAAGAGTCGGGTGGGGGAGGGAAAAGGAGGAGGGAGGAGGAAAAAGGAAAGGGGTGGGGAGAAAATTTCATCTGCGACAGAAAAATTTATCTGTGACATCACAGGTGCTGCTGGAACTCGCCACGGTAGATGATGTCAATAGGTTGAGGGAGGTGGTCGCGGGGGGAGACAAGGAGGCGGTGGAGCTAGTTGACGGGGTGGGGCTATGGTATGGCGAGAGTAAGGCGTACGAGCCACGCATGTCGCTGATAGTGGCAGCCACATACGGATGACATCTATCTCTTCAACGCCTTTGCGCCTATGGGGCAGCAGGTGATGCCTCTCTTGGTCGATCGATCAATCGATTTTGAATTATGGTGTTACAAATTTACAATCCCAAATATTGTGATGTTATTATTTAAATTTGTGAAATTAAAGATAATTTTAAGCTCGAGTTTGTAAACAATTGCTTGGAATTTGTATGCTTCGATGAATTGATTTAAACATTTAACCATTGCACATTCAGAGAGAACATTATTATTTAGATAAGGTTAGTGCTCTTTGTAAATAATTTTTTTATCGCAAATTGAGTTTTCGTTGCAACACATGGGCACAGAGCTAGTATTTATATGTATATTTGGGGATAAACTGCAGTGCAATCATAATTTTGGTGCAAATACTGTGCAATCCTACTAAGAAAAGTTTCAAAAAATTCTAAAAAAATTAAGGATGTACATCTCAACTTACCCCATCTACATATAAAATTTCATGATCAAATTCGTCCTATGCTAGAAGTTACAAAAAAGACAAATTTGGGGTGCATTTGAACACCATAATTCAAATTTGGGGTACAAGTTTGTCAGAAATTTGTCTTTTTTATTACTCTTAACATAGGACGAATTTGATCATGAAATTTTATATGTAGATGGGGTAAGCTGAGATGTACATTTATGATTTTTTTTCAGAATTTTTTTAGTAAGATTGCACTGTGTTTGCAGCAAAATTATGATTGCACTGCAGTTCCTTTAGTATATTTGTGTGTCCTTTTCCGCACTCCTAGGAATAAATCTCACTTCTAATATACTACTTAAACAAATGTGTTATATTCCTTTATCATTTTTAATATAGTTAAAAACAAATTCCAAAATACTGCAATGCCACATGGTTAAAAAAATTTCATCAAATCCCTTTATTTTGCTATACACCCCTTTTCCATATGTAAAAGGACTACATACACATATAAAAAGTGGACTCTCATGAATTTTTCATAGAACTCAATTTGGAGTATCTTATAATTATCGTTAGAGTATGCTCAAAAGCATAAAGAGGTATACTTATTTGTTTAAGCAAAGATATGAGAGGTGGAGTCGTGCTCCTAGGAGTATGAAACATTATATATATATATATATATATATATATATATATATATATATATATATATATATATATATATATATATTTGTATACATTCTAAAATACTCAATGCGACATGGTTAAAAAATTTCATCGAAGCCCTTTATTTTGTTATACACCCTTTTTCATATGTAAAAGGAATACATACACAAATTATGTTATAAAAGTGGACTCTAATAAAATTTTTTCATAACTCATTTTGGAGTATATTATAATCATTGTTAGAGTTTGCTCAAAAAGATAAAGATGTATACGTATTTTGTTTAAGTGGTATATGAGAAGTGGGAGTCCAAACTCCCAGGAGTATAGAACCATTTTCTCATATTACATACACATATATACATATATATATACAAATATATGTGTGTGTGTATATATGTACATATATGTGTGTGTGTAAAATGGTTCTATAGTCATGGAAGTACACACTCCAGCCTCTCATATACCGCTTAAAAGAATAAGTATACCTCTTTTTACTTCTGAGCATACTCTAACAATGATTATAATATACTTTAAAGTGAGTTTTACGAAAAATTTTATCGGAGTCCACTTTTTATAGTATAATTTATATATACTCCTTTTACATATGGAAAAGGGGTATATAGCAAAAATAATAGGCTCTGACGAAATTTTTTAAACCATGTCGCATTGATGTATCTTAGAATATACTCTATATAATAGCCACAAAGATTGGAGAGCAACCAAGGCATCCACGTGTCGCATCCCCGGGCGAGGCCCCTCAAAAACCCGGAAATCGCGTTTAGGTCCTTTCGGGAAAATTAAAAATCACGTTTAGGTCATTTCAGAAGTTTTTTAAGTAAAATAGACCCGAAAAATTTTAAAATTACGTTTAGGTCCTGCGACGCGGTTTATAGTTGAATTGGAAATCGCGTTTAGATCCTTTCGTCGTTTTTTTAGAATAGACCCGAAAAAAATCGAAATGACATTTAGATCTCTACACGTGGTTTTCTAAAACAAACGTGGATTCGTCGAGGGTTTATAGCTGAATTGGAAATCGCGTTTGGGTCCTTTCGTCAGTTTTTTTTGACTAGGCCCTAAAAAACATTTCGAAAAAAGAGAACCGTGGTTCCATAAATTTGATTTGGAAAAACTCGTGCGATTTTTTCCTCATGACGCAAGATCATATGACCCAATCTAGTAGTATTTAAGCATACCAAAATTGATAAATAAGCATAACACCTTCATTTAAGTGGTATATATTGGAATGTGGGGTATGTACTCTCGAGTACAAAAATAGCTTTATCTATGTAACTAGCCAGGGTCACGGGCTACACTGCATCGTGCGAAATTTTGGCACATGTGACGTGTGAAATTTGGGAAATTCGATGGGTGAAATTTGGTCCGATGGATATTCCTAAAAAAACACGTAACTTCGGTTTTCTATTTTTTTTATAAAAAATGGGCTGCTATGAGCCGTCGGCGAATATATGGATTGCTAGGAGTCATTGGTGAATCTATGGAATTTTTTTTTGAAAAAACCGCAGAGGGATTTAAACATCATTTAGTTTTTTTTTTGCGTAATTTCGGTTTTCATGTTTGTTTTTTTTAAAAAAAATGGGTCAGTACGACCCGTCGGCGAATCTGTGGATTGCTATAAATTTTCGGCGAATCTGTGTTTTTTCTATGGGGAAGACCTAAACGTAAACTGTAGAGGGACCTAAACGTTGCCGTCGACGAATATGTGGATTTCTAGGAGCCGCCAACGAATCTGTGGAAATTTTTTTAGAGAAATCGCGGAGGGATTTAAATGTCATTTAGTTTTTTTTGTGTAATTTCGGTTTTCGTGTTTGTTTTTTAAAATGGGTTGGTAGGACCCGTCGGCGAATCTGTGATTTTTTCATGGAGAGGATCTGAACGTAAATCACAGAGAAACCTAAACGTAATTTTGGTTTTTTCGTATCCTTTCTGTTAAAAACCGATCAGAGGATCTAAACGTAATTTTAAATTTTTTGGAGGTTCTTTCCGCTAATTTGCTGACGTAGCGCTTTTCTTAACGCTGAATTCTCTCCGCTATATATAATGTATATATTTGAGTGCAATAATATATTTGTTATAAACTTGATTAAGAAAAGCAACTAGTCAAATGCCAAATATCTAAAATTAATGACGTAATCAAATGAGATTATGGTAATGCACCACATTCGCGGAATAAAGACGAAGATACAGGTAGCAGTTTCGGAGACACATTTGCAAATCTGCTTCGCGGGGAACCAAGAGTTTGTTGTGTGCCTTGATGAGCACCAGAAACAAAGCTGCGAATCAGCAGTCAACACACGCTTCCTGTATCAATTTACGTACGAACAGCATCGCCATTCAACAGCACAGCTACATGCAGTGTACGTATCTATCTGTGTATGAATGTAGTACCATGCGGTGCTACGAAAACGGTGTGCGCTCATTGGACGGAACTAGCATCGCTTATTAATCGGAATCTAACAAATGATTATACGTTTTTATTAATATATTTATTTATAGTTATAATTAATTAGAAATATTTTAGTTATCCAAAGTTATTATAAATTATCATTCTACAAAACATGTTTTACATTTTATTGTTTATACTTCATAAAAAAGACATACTCAACCGAATGACACATTTTTATAAACTAATTTATTGTACTTAGTAAATAAAACAAGCTATTTTCATGATTAAATTGGAAAAGAGATGATTGATAAAAAAATAGCCGATTAATTAGATTATATAATCAATTAATCGCTTGACTGCATTAATTATACACTAAGTAAATTATTTATGACAATTTAGTTATCGTCTCCTATTAATCCGCAGACTAACAGGTGAGTATGCTGTTTTTCACATCAGTGGCACCATGTACTTGCAGTGCATTGCGTTGCACGGTCTTCTAGGTGGTTCCGGCATTCATCAGTCCGGTTCACACGCGGCAGATCGTCCAGCTGCTGAATTGTGGGCTCCCCACGCCCTCCTCCCGGGCCCATTCATCCGTCGCATGGCCACGTGTACCGCCCGGAACGCCACGTCATCGAGCGCGCGTGGGCTCCCACTGACACCGCGGGCCCACAATGGAGAGACCTCGGTTCACGAGCCCGCCCGCTGCATGCTGGGCGCGGCACGCGGCATCTCCACGTGTCCCCAACTGCTGCTGCGTGGAGCTAACCCGGCGAGCTCCTGCCCGGGTGCGACGTGGCAGTTGCGGACGGGCCAGATGCCTCGCGCCCGCATATCCGACGCCTTACGACGCCGGTGTACAGTGCCCACCTATCCTCCTTCCCCAGCGCCGCCTCCGGGGGGCGATATTTAACTGAGCAGGGCCCCGCCGGACTCGCTTGGCATCGTCTAAGCTCTCTCTACTCTTGTGTAAGCAAATGCAAGAACCCCATGTCTGATCACAGCAGCGATGGCCAGAGGCAATGCCGCCGGGGCGTCGCCGTCGACGTCGAGCTCGGCGCCGCCATGGCGCTGGCCGACATGGCCGGCGCTGGGCCGGGAGCGCCAGCGGCCGTTCAGACGCCGCCGGTGCAGCACACCACGGCTCAGGTAATTCGGTCTTAGCGCCATCGGCTAGCCATATATAGCCTTGGGTTCCAAAGAATTCTTCGGTATGTCTGTCTTGCTCGGTTTCTTGATGGTGGTAGTGGCAGGCGACGGCGGCGGAGCATGAGGACGAGGAGCTCGCCAGCACGAGGCTGAGCCTTGAGCTGGGCAAGGTCGGGATCCAGTCTTCTTCCTGCTCCAGCAGCTCGAGCGCGGGGCAGTCTGCGCAACAGGCGGCGCAGGTGGCCGCGGCCGCGCCGGGATACGGTCCCAGGCCCCGGAACATGCTCACCGAGGTAACTTATTTACTGGTGTTGCGTGGTTGCAAATTGTGTGCTCTCCCTTCGCTAGTGTTTGCTTGACGGTTGTGTGTCGGCAATATTAGGCCGAGAAGGAGGCGAAGAGGCTGCGGCGCGTGCTCGCCAACCGGGAGTCCGCCCGGCAGACCATACTCCGCCGTCAGGTAGCTTCCTGACGCTATAAACATCGTCATGGCCTTCTGCTACACAAATTGGATCAAACCGTGCTTAATTTGCAATCTATGATTCAGGCGATCCGGGATGAATTGGCAAGGAAAGTTGCAGATTTATCATCGCAGAACGAGAACATGAAGAAGGTAATCTCTAAGATCTCCATATATTGATCTTTACAGCAGTAATAACCCGACAATAACTAAGGGTTGGATGTGTGCTTGGCTTAACTGAAGTGGCCAATACTTGCGTGGTCCAGGAGAAGGACATGGCGATGCAGAAGTACCTCTCACTCAAGGAGACAAACAAGCAGCTGAAAGAACAGGCACACCATCTATCGCTTTCGTTTCTTTAATTCTTCTTTATCATTAGCTATTAGTAGTAGTACTACCATTGTTACGTTGAAACAGAACCTAGTATGTTCCAAGCCTCCAGTTGTCCCCCCCCCGAAAGAAGGCCACATGACTGCACTTTACTAGTCACTAGGTCTCGCTGCCGTACACCTACTAATAATGGCCGAATTGGGAACTGCTTCTGTTGTTTGAATATATGCTACTCTGACAGAGATGCTTGGACAATAATATCTTTTTTCTGCTTGGATAATAATATATCTTTTTTATTTTATATATCTTTGCTGTTGTCGATGTACTGCTTTGTTGGTGCAATGCATTGCTGGTTGTACTTGTATGGGACACGAGTACACGACCGCTCATGTGAGTGTTCTAGTCGGTTCTTTCGGGGTTCTTTCGGGGGCAGAGGGAAATTGCTGCACGCATTTGTGCACTTCAGGTTCTCGTACATTTGTAGCTCGGCGCATCAATTTTCTGAGGAAACAGAGCAAGCTGCCAAGGAGCATCGCTTGTTCAAACCAGAAGAGACTGTCAATCGGTCTATAATTTCGTCAGTGCGGATAAATGCCAACAGAAACATCACATTTTCTCGCTAATCCGGAAGAATTTCAGTTCGGCTTTTCCTGCAAAAGTCCCTGCCTTGAAAGAGTCGTGGACGCGTTTCTCTGCAGGTGGCGAAGACGGCCAAGATAGCGTTGGCACCAGCGACCGCGGCCATGGACACGTCGCCATCGGCACAGCAAGCGGAAGCCTCCACGGCCACCCTGCCGGATACACCACCGCCCCAGCCGAGCTTCCTGTACACCGCGCCGCCGGCAGCCGTGCCGGTCCCTTACGTCTGGGGCTCTTGGCCGCCGAGGTACGAGCACGGTAACCCGGGCGCGGGGCCTGCCCCGCCGCCGCTCTGCCTGCCGCCCTGCGCGTGGTACTACCCCGTCGTCGCCGACCCGAGCGGCTCGCCGACGTCCTACACGCAGCCGTTCCAAGACCAGCCGCGCGCTGCAAGCGGGGAGGCAGCCCGGTGGCAGGACGGCCGAAGAGGACACCGACGATGACCCGTGCTCACTGACGCTGGCAATCGACGTCGACAAGCAGAAGAGCACGTCGACCACCCAGAGTGGCAGCAGCGTGGTGGGGCTGCACGGCCCGCTGAGCGACAGGGAGAAGGCGGCGACGGCGGCGGAGGCGAGGAAGAGGAGGAAGGAGCTGACGAAGCTGAAGCAGACGCACGCTGGTGGCTGACCGGGAGGCGAGAAGCGGTGAACGAACTGGCCATAATGGTCGACCAGGAGGATGGCGCTGCCATTGACAGGGCATTGGTGGCGATGACTTGATTGGTTTCTTGGAGGCAGATGATAAAACTGAATAACTGATATATAGTTCCTCACAATTGTCATGTGATGTTTCTTAATTACTATCACGTTTCTTTAGGTAGCTAGGTTTTGTTGCATTTTGATCATGTTCTAAGGCATTGAAGAAAGTGCTTTCTAGTAGTTCTCTGATTCTTTGGCGCAGCTGCAACTTGGAGAAACTAGCAGTCGATGATGTAGCACCGGTGTCGTGTGTAATGTAATGATTCTTTATGCACCAGTAGCATTGTTTTGCACCTGCAGATGCATCAAATAAAACATTTCCTAAAGATCGAAAGGTTCCGCCGCTCGCATGCGTTTGAGCCGAGGACTCGAGCCGACCGAGCTTAAAATTCTTTTTCGCGATTTAATCCTTTTGTAAATTACGAATAGGTCTTTCGTGATTTTTTGTGAGAGGAAGATTTTTCCCTCTAAATTTGCGCTCAGGTCCCTCGTGCTCTATTTTACGAAAAGAACCTCCCGTTAAATTCAAATCGTGAACAAGCCCTTTTCTAATTTTTAAGGATAGCGAGCAGGTCCAAAAATGTAACATTCAGGTCCTTACTCTTTGCGTCTAGGTCCTTTCTCCGTTTTCCTCGGGAAAAAATGTTTTTGTCACTAGAAATATGTGTGCAGCTCTATTTCTAGACTCTTTCCCCACCTCGATTTCCCATCTCGATCTCTAATATTGTTTAAAGCATGAATTATTACTTCACGAACGCGCCGATCTCTGATATTTTTTAAAACATGTATTATTACTCCGTGAACGCGTAGAGTGTTAAGCTCGATAAAAGAAGGTTGTCGTCTCTAATAATTTTTCGCCCTTTTCCCTCTAGACTTTTTCCCCACCTCGGTTTTCTAACTCGGTTTTCAATATTTTCCAAATAATTTGTCGAAAAAGATATTTCTACAGCTCTATCTCTTTACTTTTTTTCCTGTTTCGCTCATTATTTCGACGATTTAAAAAATAAAACGCCGCCGAAAAAAGAAATCCCTACGAAACAACAACACGCGGCGTCTTGAGTCTCTAATATTTTTAAAACATGTCCTTTCTCCGCTTTCTGAAAAACGTTTTCGCCGCTGTAAATATTTGTGCGGCTCTATCTCTAGACTTTTTTCTCACCGATTTCCATCTCGATCTCGATATTTTTAAAACATGTATTATTACTCATGACGCGCCGATCTCTAATATTTTTAAAACATGTATTATTACTCATGAACGCGTAGAGTGTTAACCTCGACAAAAGAAGGTTATCGTCTCTAATAATTTTTCGCCTTTTTCCCTCTAGACTTTTTCCCCGCCGCGGTTTTCCAGCTCAGCCTCCAATATTTTCCAAATAATTCGTCGAAAGAGATATTTCTACAACTCTATCTCTCTATTTTTTCCCCATTTCAACGATTTAAAAAATAAAACGCCGAATAGAAAAAAATAAATTTTTTCTACAGAAAAACGACACGCGCTGCGTATTACGCCGTGAGTTTTTAATATTTTTAAAAACATGTATTATTATTCGGCGAACGCGTAAAGTATTAAACTCGACAAAAAGAAGGTTGACATCTCTAATAATTTTTCACCCTTTTCCTTCTAGACTTTTTCCCCGCCGCGGTTTTCCATCTCGGTCTCCAATATTTTCCAAATAATTCGTCGAAAGAGATATCTCCAAGGATGCATATACATGAATCTTATTTTCCGTATGTCATACTGTGACTGTAGCTGATTATATATTTCATTTGGCCATATTAAATTTCTCCTCAGCCCTCTATCAGCCTATGTACTGTGAGATCTCGTACTTTTGAACATCGCAGAAGCAGAACTGTATACCCGACCATAAACATTGCCGAAGTATATAGCCAACCATAAATATTCCAGAAGTATATAACTGACCATATGCGGATAATGTCATTAAAATTTATGTTAGATAATTTTTCATGATTTGTCATTTTTAGCAGTATATAGTGATAAGGAAAAGACATGGTCTTATTTTCCCAAGGCAACGCTACATATATAACAGAAAAAAAAACTTTACATCGGCATGCCATCTACTGGTCTGTAGTTTCTTCGAGGAAAATAGATTTTTTTTTGAGATATAATTGGACTCATATTTTTATTGGGCGAACTTCGAAACTATCCCAAGAGATTTTAAATATAAATTGTAAGCATAAATGAGAAAGCTATAATATCATTCAGCATAATTTGATTAAACCGAATAGTAACTTTTATATATGCAAAAGTACAAATAATCCTTTATATATGCAAAAGCACAAACCCATCTTAAAATATGTTAGCAATGACTTGTATATTAGTTTTTTCTTTCCTCTCTTTCTTATTAAACTTTAGAGTTCTCTCAATGGTCAAAGAACTTTTCTATCGCTTTTTCTCTTATGTGTGTGCTATTCTTTCGTGTACTTGTCTACTCCTATTATATGAAGGGAACATATCCAGTGCTAATGGGCTACTCGGTATTAAAATGCTAACTCATGTTATTAGCCATCGGATAAAGAATCAATTGATCTAATTGAGCAAGGTGGGAATCCCCTATACCACTTAATCCATTTTACACAAAAAAAAAAAAAAAAAACCCTGAAAACTCTCGCGTCCTGCCTGTTCGTCTTCTTCCCTCGTGCAAAAAAAAACTCCCCCGATCAATCGCCACGCCCGGCGGCTCCTCCGGTCCTCCCCAACCGATCGCGTGCGGGCGGCTCCTCCGGTCCTCCTCCCCACGCCGAGCTCCTCCCCAAGCCCGCCTCCTCCCCACCGCCGGCGCCCCACGCCCGACGCGACGCCCACCGCCCGGCTCCCTCGAGGTTGTCATCGCACCGCCGAGAGTGGGTACTGGCGGCCCCGCCCCGACGGCTCCCTCGAGGTTGTCATCGCACAGAGCACAGGCCTCGCCGAGGTCCAGGTGAGCTCGTACTGCCCATTCAATTGTGCTAGATTGGGTATCAATGTATCATGTTCGTCTGCGGGCAGTAGGAAATCCATTCTGTTTGGTTGTTGCTACAGGACATCGTCCCCACGCCCGGCGCGACGCCCCGCCTCCTCCCCACCGCCGGCGCGGCGCCCCGCCTCCTCCCCACACCCGTGCGATTTCGGAAGGAATGGATCCTGAAAATTTGTTACTCGACAGTTCTAGGGCAGTCATGCTGGTACAATTCTGAAGACCATTAGGAAACTGACCTTGAAGTCCTAGGTTGCCAAGACGCAAAGAGAGAACCCTGTTCTCGTCGGGGTGCCAGCACGCCACGCCCGTAAATTTGCATATGTAACCATTGGAGCTATTGCCAAAACTCCATGAGGATTTGAGTATGTTGTTCAGATCAACCACTGATTGTAGTACAGTCTTCAGGCATTGGACATCATTTTCAGTACCAATACACAATGATGAGCTGCTCAAGAGCAGCAACAAATGGAGGAACTTGACATCAGCCATCCCAGGCGTGGAGTAGAAACGTACAGCTGCTCTGCCAAACAATTGCAACTTCTCAATTTCGAGACCACATGTTGAAAACTCGTGTAAGAATACATAGTTTTGCGTCTCACTGGACTTGTTCTGAAGATGGTAATGGTAGTGAAGGATATGGTTAGAGCTCTGTATTGTAATGCTGTTGCTGCTCTTCTTCGATCAACATTTGTGTATGTATAGTGCTATATTGGTGTGGTAATAAATTTAATTAATGTTAATACTTTCTTGACTTCTTGTTCAGTGGTGCTATTGATGATTTGAGTTGAATGAGTTTTAACTAGCGAAATTGATGCTGATGTGCTATAATCTGGTAACCGGGGTGTCATATGCAGCTTAGGCTTCATGTGTTCATGCTTAAGATGGAGAGTAGACTTGATTTTGTATTATTCCTTTCGATCAAGTAAGGTAGAATTTATTTGTTACTGCAGTGGGTCATGATCTTGTGTACGAGACCACATTGTTGTCAAAGCCTATTCAACGGATACGGATCTTAAAAGGGAGAGTCCCTCCACTGGAGCATAGCCTTTTCTTCGGTTAATTCCAGGTCCTAATGACTTAAAAGACTACAAACAGTTGCCACTACTACACACGGAAGAAAGACTGACCCAATTGCCAATAGTCTCCATTTTGAGCAGTCTCCGAAGACTCCTACTACCAAGAGAAAAAATAGGTGGGTACCACTTTCTGCCTGATGCCATCACATTATCGACTGAGGATCAGATATGTGACGGGCAGCTTAAACATTGTCAATAGTGAATACAATGCTTCACGAAATCCTTACTGCACATCACATGTCACATGTAAGCTCCCGGATTCATTTTGAACAAAGTCAAGCCATGGTAATTAACGCTTTCACTTGATATTGGGGGTAAGTAAATTGAACATTTTCCCAGGTGAAGTATCAACAGAATCAGACGATCATCCATCAACTGCTTCAATCCATGAGAGGTTTATTTATTTATTTATTTAAAAAAAAAGAATCCATGAGAAGCTCCTTACATTCATCAGAATGCACACGGAGTTCACTCATACGACACGCATTACCGACCTGTTTGCCGACATTTTACCACTGAATAGACCAACAAAAGCAGCAGGTGCATTCTCCAGGCCAATGCACATATCTTCTACATATGCAATCTTGCCGTCCCTGTAATGCTTGGCCATGTCATTGAGGAACTGCGGGAACAAGTGGAGGTAATCACTCTGGAAATGCTTGGCCCTGTACTGGTTTAAGTGAGTACTTTCTGATCTGTTCCAGCACTTCCGACGACATAGCATCCATGGAGCTTTGCAAGTTGACCAACAATCTGGCCAACAATCTGGACAAGTATGCACGGGTGTTGCACTAGGGCAATGCAGGCCAGCATGGCATGGCGGCGCTGGCGTCGTGGACATCAGACTAGCAGAAGAAGGCACCGACTGCGTCGTGGTCCTCAGACTGGCTTAGTATATTGCGCATTATCAGTTACCACCTGGACAAGTGAACAACATCATCCATCCTATTCAGAGTCAGACTAACAACAAATGATTACATAAGCTCTTTGGACAAAAGATAATGAACAGCATAAAATTAATAGCTGAAGAACAAAATTGTAATGTTTGCCATGGAGGGTGAAGGCAAAAACAAAATCCTCAAGTTTGCAGATGGCGCACCTAAGCATACTAGAAGCATTATCACAAAGTCAAGGCGAATTTAATTATGTTCGAACGTCCTGTGATATAGTGATAAAGACACACAAAGTAGACAATAATAGGAGAACTCCTCTACAGTTATCCTGTGGGAAGTACCTTTGATGCATTGCCAACAAGTTCGCTTTGGAGTGTCACTATTTTCTTTTCCACATCATATGAACCTTTCTGCATTTTTGTAGCAGCGAAGACATGGCAACAAATCAAAACCACAGTTTAACAACAGTAAAGGAACATATATAACACATCAATTTTAAAATATTTTTAAAAAATAAAACTCCTTTCACCTAGTGATATAAGAATCACATAGTCTGATAAATCCTAATTCCTAACTAGCATGCCTGAGTTATGACTTCTGAGTTGGACATATGCTTTCATTTATCAACAAGAGGGACCACAAATATGCAATGAATTTGCAAATCAAACCATTTAAAGCTTGCAGTTGCAGGCATCAACTCACTTTCCATTTCTTGATCATATGCCCTTAGCTTTTCATTGTGGGCCTTGTGGAAATGTGTTTTAACTACAAGAGAATCAGAGGGTGGGGAAAAATTGGGAACCTACTAGGCAAGCAACCGAGGCTGCTATTCACTAGCTCAGAATCTTCAGATACGATGAACTAGATAATGAGAGAACTGCCCCATGCAGACACTAACCTGAGTAATGAGCACTACAAACTAGTAAAGGGCCTACCTTGATAACGCACAATTAGGAGTACGATGTCCTGTAGCAACAACCAAACAGAATGGATTTCCTACTGCCCGCAGACGAACATGATACATTGATACCCAATCTAGCACAATTGAATGGGCAGTACGAGCTCACCTGGACCTCGGCGAGGCCTGTGCTCTGTGCGATGACAACCTCGAGGGAGCCGTCGGGGCGGGGCCGCCAGTACCCACTCTCGGCGGTGCGATGACAACCTCGAGGGAGCCGGGCGGTGGGCGTCGCGCCGGGCGTGGGGTGCCGGCGGTGGGGAGGAGGCGGGCTTGGGGAGGAGCTCGGCGTGGGGAGGAGGACCGGAGGAGCCGCCCGCACGCGATCGGTTGGGGAGGACCGGAGGAGCCGCCGGGCGTGGGGAGTTTGCACGGGGAGGAGGAACCGCCGGGCGTACAAATTATTTGTTACATTTTTTGCATAGAGAGGAGAGTGAATTACACCCATAGATTCTTAATACTTTTAGTCTAGCAACCATCACACTTAAACGTTTTAATTATAAGAACCTTTCTATAATTTACATGGGCCATATTATGTTAAAATAATTTAACAATCTCCTACTTGGCCCTTGTAGAAACTTGACGATTCGATAAAGTTTTAGGTGTACACCTTTACATGAATCTTATCAAGTCACCACTAAATTGAATTGTGGCGACAGAATCATGGTGGCCACAAGTCATACAGTGACAAGATCCCTTCCATGTATAACAATCAACATAATCCATTCTAATTTTAATGGGAAACTTTCATTGTCATCCATCACTACCATAATTGTATACGCGATAATATGGATAATCAACAAAACAATACTTTTATTGAATTCATAAGTTCATAAAAAGCACGAGCAACTCAAAAGTCATATACATATATACTCATCATGCTAATAGAGATTTATCTATAATGCCCATCCTCTCAACATGGCCACTAAAAGTCTTGGGCGGTAGTCCCTTAGTTAGCGGATCTACTATCATCATATCTATACCAATATAGTCGATTAATACCTTTTGCTTTTTCACTTCTTAGCGGATCTACTAAATCAGATCTATACCAATATACTTGATTAATACCTTTTGCTTTTGCACTTCTTCTTTTACTGTTAAGTACTTTAAATCCATATGTTTTGCTCCTTTCGAGTACTTGTCATTTTTGGAGAAAAATACTGTAGTGGAATTGTCACAATAAATTCTTAAGGGTTTTTCAATATTATGAACAATATGAAGGCTAAACAAAAAATTCCACAGCCACAGAGATTGAATAGTGGCCTCAAAACATGCCACAAATTCAGCTTCTATAGTAGAAGTAGCAATGACAGATTGCTTTTAGCTCTTCTGTGAAATTGCTCCTCTAGCCAAAAGGAATAAATAACCGAATGTAGATTTCCTTGTGTCCACACATCTGGCATAATCTGAATCTGGGTAGCCAATCACTTCAAGATGGCTCGATCTCTTGTATGTGAGCATATAATTCTTGGTGCCTTGTAAATACCGAAGAACCTTCTTCGCAGCTTTCCAATGATCTATTCCAGGATTATTTTGATACCGATCAAGTATTCCAACAAAGAAAGTCGATATCGACCGAAAGTGCATATCGAAGCACACATTAAACTCCCAACAACTGATGCGTATGGAATAGATTCCATTTCCTTCCGTTCCAAATCATTTTTTGAACATTGCATTTCACTAAATTTGTCCCCTTTCTAAATTAGAATAATTCCCGTGGAGCAATTTTTTATTCTAATTCGGAATATTTCTATTCCAATCACATAGGATGCGTCACCCATATCAGTGGCGGAACTAGAAATTTTTTGATGGGGGTGCACACTTCACATGTACAATTCTATTGTATTGTGCAATAATTTGGTATCAACATAAATCTAATAAATATATTTGAAATTTGCTAAAAGTATAATACAAATAGTTCTGGGGTCGTAAAAATCCCAAATTACCAAAATCAAAATAAATTCAATCAACAAATTTAGCCTATTGAAAAGGTGCAATTTTGAAGTTTCTCAATTTTTTGGAGGTGCCGAGGCATACCTGGCACCCCCCTTGGTTCCGCCCATGACCCATATCCTTCATTTCAAAATTATTGGAGAGAAATTTCTTTACATTATGCAACAAAGATTTATCATTAGCAGTAAGCAGAATATTGTCAACATATAAGACTAAAATAATAAACTTGCTCCCATTGACCTTCATGTAGATATACTGATCAACGGTATTCTCTACAAAATCATACTTCGAAATGGTGTCATTGAACTTTATATACCACTGTCGGGAAGCTTGTTTCAGCCCACATATTGACTTCTTTAGTTCACACACTAAATTTTATTTTCCTGGAACCAAGAATCCTTCAGGTTGGTTCATATAAACTTCTTTATCCAAATCACCATCCAGAAAAGCGATCTTCACATCCATCTGGTGAAGCTCCAAATCATAATGTGCCATCAGAGCTAAAATAATTCTCAAAGAGTCCTTCTTTGAAACTGGAGAGAAGGTCTCCTTGTAGTCAATACTTTCTTTTTGAGTGTAATTTTTGGCGATAAGTTTAGCCTTATATCTTTCAATGCTGCCTTTTGAGACACGTTTGGTCTTAAAGACCTATTTACACCCGACTTGTTTTGAACTTTGCAGCAACTTGATTAGTTCCCAGACTTTATTAGCATCCATTGATCTCAACTCTTCTTTCATGGCATCAAACCACTTTTCAGAATTATCACATTTCATGGTTTGCTTAAATGAGACTAGGTCATTTTCAACACTCAAGTCTGTAGGATCGAAATATACTAAGGTAGCAATCAGAGGGGGGTGAATGATTGCGCGGAAGCTAAAATCAAATTTTCAAACACCCCAATCGAAAGTCAATTTGCTTGGAAATCAGTTTATGCAGTTGAGAAACCAATAGACCAGTCTGGGCGACCGGTAGATCACTTGGGCGATCAGTAGGACACTTGGGCGACCAGTTTGGCACTTGGGCGAGCAGTTTGGGTGAGCAGGCGAGCAGGTTGGGCGACCATGTTATCAACCGGGCGACCAGTTTAGAAAAACTAAAATTCCTGGAGATCCAACCGTTGGATTGATGTGAAATTTTAACTATAGAAACTAGACTCAATTATACAGCTAAAACAAAAAAATCAGGTCAATCGGATCTACAGATCTAAAGTTATGACCTTCGCAAGATGACTAAATCCGGGCGACCACGCGAGCAGTCGGGCGAGCAGGACATCAATCTGGGCGACCACAAATTACCGAAGATCTAACCGTTGGATTGATGTGAAATTATAACTGCAGAAACTAGATTCAATTCAAATCAAACCCAATAAGAATCAATCCGATCGGATTTACGGATCAAAAGATATTACCATCGCAAGTTGATACCTTTGCAAAGAACCGAACTCCGTGATGAACTTCGTGTCTGCTGTGATGAATAAAACTTCAAGCGATCATCAACTATGTCGAAGCCAAGAGCAAATCATAGCCGCAAGAAGTATCTCTCTGGAAGATTGATTTTTATTTCATTGTCTAAAGTACTCCAACACAAGAGTACAAACCCTAATACCGAACGCTCTCTATCGCTATTTATAAACAGGGACACCTCCCTATTTATACTGATGCAAACATAACGAGATTGAATACAACTCCACTTCCAACATGGAAAAAGTTCAGATCTATCTCTACTTGGCCCAACATGGCCAAAACCAAAACCTTGCACGCATGAACAGCCCAATTGCTATGAGATACGTGACTAACCAACCTTCATGTGCATGTTCTCAGTCCGAACATCCCGCATGACATCCTCGACCACCAAGACCTCAATTCCTCTCTGAATCTAGTCTCAACCTCGCCCGGCCCGTCATCGACCACGCTAAGCCTCGAGCAACACCTACACATGAATAAACACGAAACCGTGCACGAGCACAAGTCCACGACTTGACTCAAGGTCAATCCGTGCAACCACTCACACGAGTGCATTACATCAAGGTAATCCATCATGCTATCACCAAAGATAATAATCATCTCAACATGGCACATGCACAAGCACCACACATGCTATAATCAAAGTCACTTTACAATGCCAATTTCACCATTCAACCAATTTTTCATCACATGATCTCACAATCTTCCCTTGATGAAAACATTGGCAACACCATTTGAACTCGAACATTGTCATTAACCTCACAAGAAAAGATTTTAAGAAATTTCATTTTAAAACAAAAAGCAAAGTGATCAAAAAAGCAAAGAGAAAAATCTCCCCCTAAAAGGAAACCAAATTGTGAATGAACTCCAAAATTTCTCCCTTTTGACAATAAAACATTTTACTTCTCCCCTTGAATGTAAGCTTTCTTCTCCCCCTTTGACAATGATTTCAGCAAGGAAAAATAAAAGAGTGCCAAGACAAGAACCAATGAGCTTCCTTGATCATATAACCTTATAGATCACATAATAAGCATAATACATGAACTTAATATTATTTAACAAGTTAGGGAGTGACATGCATCTCAACCTCAATTTAATCAACTATAGCCAAGTACTAAGTAAAATCTTGGCAGAAAAAACTAGGCCAAAAAAATGAAGCAACTAACAACTCAGGGCAAGCAAGTAGTTTCAACTCCAATCTAGTAGACCAAATTAATCTTGATAACAAGAACTGCATGTGGCATGCTTGAAGCATACTTCTTTATTTTCAATGAATGGCATGCTTAAAGCATACATCTTATCTTTTAGGGAATGGCATGCTTGTAGCATACATCTTATCTTTTAGGGAATGGCATGCTTGAAGCATACATCTTGAAGCTTTTGCTTATTTTGATAATTTTGACAAGCTTCTTCTAGGTTTGAGCCCCCTTTTTTTCATTGTAAACATGCAAAGAGATTAAATGGTCTATGAAAGAGTAAAGCTGAAAAACACACATGCTTCATAGCCCAACTTTGTCAAGAAGATTCAATATCAGGCCTATAACAGCTAGATATC
Source organism: Guadua angustifolia (assembly GCA_036346375.1). Lineage (NCBI taxonomy): Eukaryota > Viridiplantae > Streptophyta > Magnoliopsida > Poales > Poaceae > Guadua > Guadua angustifolia. The sequence continues at coordinate 12,188,238 of CM070521.1, read as the reverse complement.
ACAGAGCATGCGCTATAGACAATTAAACTAAGGAATTCCACAATGCCACTTTTAGTTCAAGTAGCACAATTTAGATTATCATATATAAGCTGAAATACATAATATATAAAGAAATATGATAAAGTAAGCTCATTAAGTAACAGACTTGGCATAAAACTCCCCCTCAAAACAAGCTCATGGAATGCACAACGCCCAACTCTCCTCTCAAAAAGGCAAATCGAGAAGCATCAAGTGGTTTTGTGAAAATATCAGCAATTTGCAATTCAGAATCAACAAAATGCAACACAACATCTCCCTTTTCCACATGATCTCGAAGGAAATGATAGCGAATGTCAATATGCTTGGTTCGAGAATGTTGCACTGGATTTTTAGCAATATTAATAGCACTAGTGTTATCACAAAAAAGGGGAACACTATCTAAGTTTAATCCAAAATCCTTTAAAGTTGATATCATCCAAAGCACTTGAGCACAACACGCGGCAACAGCAACATATTCAGATTCAGCAGTTGAGAGAGCAATAATAACTTATTTTCTAGATGACCAAGCTACTAAAGATGTACCAATAAAATAACATGTTCCAGAGGTACTTTTCCTATTAATTCTACAACCCGCAAAATCAGCATCAGAGTAGGCTCTAAGTGATAAACATGATGATGAGTACCATAAGCCAAACTCTAAAGTGGATTGTAAATAGCGAAGAATTCGTTTTACCGCTTGTCGATGAGAAGCACGTGGGGAAGCTTGAAAACGAGCACACAAACACACCGCAAAGTGTATATCCGGCCTTGAAGCAGTGAGATAAAGAAGTGATCCAATCATGCTTCGATACTCCTTTTGATTAACCGGTTCTCCTTCTTCATCTGGATCCAAAGTAGTTGTTGTGCCAATAGGTGTGGAAATTGGTTTGCATGTTTTCATCTCAAAACATCGAAGGAGATCTTTTGTGTACTTCGTTTGGTGAATAAAGATATCTTGCCTTGTTTGCTTGACTTGTAAACCCAGAAAGTATGTGAACTCACCCATCATACTCATCTCAAATTCCCTGCTCATAGTGTCTGAAAACTTGGCAACAAGAGCATGAGAAGTACCACCAAAAATGATATCATCCACATAAATCTGAACAAGTAATAGATCATTGCCATGCCTGAGAGAAAACAAGATTTTATCAACTTTGCCCATTTCAAAATCATTTTCCAAAGAAATATGATTTAAGCTTATCATACCAAGCCCGAGGAGCTTGTTTTAAACCATATAAAGCTTTGGACAACTTAAAACATGGTCTAAGTATTTCGGATTTTCAAATCCAGGAGGTTGTTTGACATAAACTTCTTCGAAATAAAACCATTTAGAAAAGCACTTTTGACGTCCATTTGATACAATCTAAAACCTTTAGATGCAGAAAGGCCAATAAAATTCTAATGGCTTCAAGTCTAGCAACAGGTGCAAAAGTTTCATCAAAATCAAGTCATTCAATTTGAGTAAAACCTTGAGCAACCAATCTAGCTTTGTTTCTAACAACCCCATCTTGACTTTGTTTATTCTTAAAAACCCATTTAGTTCCAATGATATTCTGACCTAAAGGAGGTGGAACTAAAACCCAAACCTTATTGCGCTCAAAATTCTCAAGTTCCTCATGCATGGCATTAATCCAAGACTCATCGATAACGCGTGACTTACATCTTGGGGTTCAAAAGATGCAACAAAAGCAAGATGAGCATATGAGGCATTAGTATTGTACTGCTTTCAAAGCACACACACATTTAACTCACCAATCATCTGCTCAGAGGATGTCTTCGTTGAATATGCAATGGTGCTGAAATTTCAAGATGCCCGAGGTCCAAGACCATATGTGTTTTTGGAAGAATTTCCAAGATGCTTGCTGATTTTCTTCATGTGGTGAATTGGTCGAAATGAGTTGCCAACTTGATTACCACTTTCATCTTCATCATCACTTTCTTCCAAAAAGATACTTTCAGAACTGCAAGTAACTTGTGTCCCTGAAAATTCGGGTCTAGTAGCAGGACTAGCCTCATCAAAAGTGACTTCGCAAGTCTCAACAATTTTGTTAGTTTCTAAATTCAGCACACGGTAACCATGAGTATTAAGAGCATAACCAAGAAACAATCCATCTGAGCATCTAGATTCAAACTTATCAAGATTACCATGTTTGAGAATGAAACATTTGCAACCAAAAACACGCATATGGGAGATGCTAGGAGTACGTCCAAACCGAAGTTCATAAGAAGTTCTATGAAGCTTTGATCTAAAAATACTCTATTTGAAATGTAGCAAGCAAGAGAAATAGCTTCACCCAAAACTTCCTGAGTAGAATATTCATCAAGCATTGTCCTAGCCATCTCAACTAGTGTGCGATTTTTCCTCTCAACAACACCATTTTGTTGAGGAACTCGAAAGAAGAAAATTGATGCTCAATTCCATGTTCGTAATGTAAAGAAGCAAAAAATTGTTCTTGAATTCTCCTCCATTATCACTTCTAATTACTTTAAATGCTTTAGGCAATTCCTTGAGCAACCTTAATGCAAACTCTTGAAACAATTCAAAAGCTTCATTTTTGGTAGTCATGAAATATACCCAAGAGTACCTAGAGTAATCATCAACAATCACAAGAACATACCACTTACCTCCTGCAGATTTTACTCTTGCTGGTCCCACAGTATCCATGTGTAAAAACTGACCTGGAGCATTAGTCATAACAGCAGTGATAGGAAAATATTTAGGTGCAATCATTTTTCCATGTTGACAGGGAGAGCTAGTCAAATTACTTGTTTTGTCATACTTTAATTCAGGCAAATCTCTGAGCAAATTTGATTTACTAATGCGTGAAAGGTGATCAAAACTAATATGACCAAGTCTACGATGCCAAAAAGTTAGATCTTTTGAAACATGAGATACAAGACATGTCATTTCAGATGTTGTACATGAAAAATTACCTTTAAACAGGCGACCAATGCGAGTGATGTTGCATACTAGATTTTTAGAAACATCTAATATACGACAAGAATTTTTCTGAAATCTTACCTCAAGATCTTCATCAAGCAACTGAGAAACTGAGAGCAAATTATATTTGAGCTTGCTTACCAAAGCTACATCCTTGAGAATGAAGTTTTTATTAACTTGCACAATTCCTCTTCCAAGAATTCTTCCCTTTGAATTGTCACCAAAAGTGATGACCTCATCACCAGAACTTTGTGTGAGGGAAGAGAACCATTTTGAATCACCAGTCATATGTCTTGAACATCCAGAATCTATGAACCATATGTTCTCCTTCCTCTCTTCCACAGTCTACACAAAAGAGAATGTTGATGTCTCAGTACTGGGGTTAGATAAAAGACATTTAGGAATCCAGCATTGAGACACACGACGAGTAGGCACAGCACGAGTATACTTGTATACAAAATCAGTTTTGCTCTTTCTCGTGTTTCTTGCAACAAAAGGTGTTCACATCACCTTAGGCACATAATGAGGAGTAAAGCGTGCCTGTCTGAAATTAGACCTAGCCTTAGCTTTTTCTTGCTTCTGTTGTTTGGCTAGCCTAAAGCAAAAATCTACTAGATGTCCATCTTTACCACAATGAGTGCAAGTGTACTTAACAGAATATTTAACTTTAGAAGTAGAAGCAACATTTGCATTCATCACAGTAGAAGATAAAATTCCAGCAGATTTAAAGACAGTTTTCTTAGGCTCATTTGCAATTTCAAACTTTCCACTTTCAAGAACTTTGACAACAGTGGGAACATGTGTTTTATGATGAGCATAAGAATCAAAATCTAAACGTTTGTTATGAGTGCTGACTTTTGATTGATCCAAAATCATATTTAGGTTTTTCTTTCCTTTAGTGAAACGTTCTAATGATTTTTCCAAGTAATCAATCTTTCTAGACAGAGTTAAACAATTGTTACAGGGAACGTCCACTATTCCTTTCTGTTTTCGACATTTTGAGCTGGAAAGAACTTCATGAGTGAGCAAGGCATCTGTCATTTGAGAAACTCTAGTATTTGCATCATGCAACTTCAATTCTAGTATGGAGTATTTTGAACAAGAAGCTGAATCATGCAGATCAATGGTTGAACAGCTAGCATTTTTCATTTGTTTCTCATTTTCCTATCTTGCTTTAACAGAGAAGCATGTTATTTCCTAAGTGAAACAAGCTCATTGTGAATTAAGTCATATGACTTACAGCATCATCATCGAGAATCAAAGACCTAAGCCTTGCAATTTCGAATTAGAACTATCAATTTCTAGATCTTTTCTTTAAGAGCCTTCTTAGATTTTTTAAGTTCGAAGCTAATTTAACCATAGCATACTCAAGTTCATCATAAGAAGGTCTTACCTCATCAAAATCAGAATCACTGTCACTATCCCTTTTAGCCATAAAGCACATGCTAGTGAAGTCATCATCAGTATCTCCCTTCTTGTCCCATGGTTCATTGTCACTCTCAAAGTCCACATCACTAAGATCACACTCCTCCAAAACAGCTAAGACTTTCTTAGCGACTTTTTGAAAAATGGAACGCCTAGGAGTAGTACGTCTTGAGCTGCGTTGTGCTGGTTCCCTTTCTTCCTTCTTTTTCAACTTGGGACAATTTGCTTTGATATGCCCGGGAAGACCACACTCAAAGCAATTGAAAGGCCCTGAAGTAGTGCCTCCACACCTCCTCATCCTCACATTGTTGAGTGCTTTGACAGCGCGTGAAGAAATGAGCACAAGATCTTCTTCAGGGAGCATCTCAAACTGTTCATTTGAAAAAGAAGCTAATGCAGACAAGGAGACAGAAGCTGGTAATCCAGAAGACGTGTTGGAGTTAGCAACAAGTGCATGTGTAGAGGTTTTATCATCTCTAGGTGATAAAGAATCCATCTCATAAGTTTTCAACCTAGAATACTGAGATCATCCATGGTCAACGATCCAAATCAACAGTTTGATTGATTGCGGTAATAACCATGCGCCATTCAGAGTCGAGATCTCAAAATCTTACGGCATTCTCCTCTACTAGATTGTTAACTCCAACACCACATAAATTGCACAAGATTTTCTCAAATCGAGAGTAAAGATCATCAATTGATTCACCGGTCTCATAACAAAATCGAAAAGTCCTTTTGGTAAATATTTTATGACTTTCTTAATCTTAGTTGAACCTTCATGATAGTCACATAATGTCTTCCAAATTGAATGTGCGAGAATGTAAATGAGAAACTCGATCAAATTCTTTTTCAGAGATTCCTTGAAAAATCAAGTTTTTAGCTTTAGCATTTAAATCAACGTCTGTTTTATTATCATTAGTGACTATATCAGGAACATCATATGCAGTAGAGACTTTGCGCCAAATATCATTACCTTGAGCTTCAATATAGGATTGCATGCGACTTTTCCAGTAAGAAAATTTTGAATCATTAAGCATAGGAGGACGATTAATATACTTATCTGACGCCATACCTCAACCTCGCTCTGATACCACTTGTAGGATCGAAATATACTAAGGTAGCAATCAAAGGGGGGGTGAATGATTGCGCGGAAGCTAAAATGAAATTTTCGAACTTTTCAAACACCCCAATCGAAAGTCAATTTGCTTGGAAATCAGTTTATGCAGTTGGGAAATCAATAGACCAGTCTGGGCGACCGGTAGATCACTTGGACGACCAGTTTGGGCACTTTGGCGACCAGTAGAACAGTCCGGGCGACCAGTTTGGCACTTGGGCGAGCAGGCGAGCAGGTTGGGCAACCACGTTATCAATCGGGCGACTAGTTCAGAAAAACTAAAATTTCTGGAGATCCAACCGTTGGATTGATGTGAAATTTTAACTGTAGAAGCTAGACTCAATTATGCAGCTAAAACAAGAATAATCAGGTTAATCGGATCTACAAATCTAAAGTTATGTCCTTCGCAAGATGACTAAATCCGGGCGACCACGCGAGCAGTCGGGCGAGCAGGACATCAATCTGGGCAACCACAAATTACTGAAGATCTAACCGTTGGATTGATTTGAAATTGTAACTATAGAAACTAGATTCAATTACAAATCAAACCCAATAAGAATCAATCCGATCGAATTTACGGATCAAAAGATATTACCATCGCAAGTTGATACCTTTGCAAAGAACCGAACTCCGTGATGAACTTCGTGTCTGCTGTGATGAATAAAACTTCAAGCGATCATCAACTATGTCAAAGCCAAGAGCAAAGCACAGCCGCAAGAAGTAGCTCTCTGAAAGATTGATTTTATTTCATTGTCAAAAGTACTCCAACACAAGAGTACAAACCCTAATATCTGAACGCTCTCTATTGCTACGATAAACAGGGGACACCTCCCCCTATTTATACAGAGCAAACATAACGAGATTGAATACAACTCCACTTCCAACATGGAAAGAGTTCGTATCTATCTCTACTTGGCCCAACATGGCCAAAACCAAAACCTTGCACGCATGAACAGCCCACCTGTTGCGCATACGTGACTAACCAGCCTTCATGTGCATGTTCTCTAGCCCGAACATCCCGCATGACATCCTCGACCACCAAGACCTCAATTCCTCTCTGAATCTAGTCTCGAACCTCAGTTCCGGTCCCGTCATCGACCACGTTCGCCCTCGAGCAACACCTGCACATGAATAAACACAGAAACCGTGCACGAGCACAAGTCCACGACTTGACTCAAGGTCAATCCATGCAACCACTCACACGAGTGCATTGCATCAAGCAGAATCTATCATGCTATCACCAGCATAATAATCATCTCAACATGGCACATGCACAAGCACCACACATGCTATAATCAAAGTCACTTTACAATGCCAATTTCACAATTCAACCAATTTTTCATCACATGATCTCATAAAGTCACATTCATGTTCAAATGAATAAACCACATAATCATCTGAAATAGCTTGTCTTTTATTCCGTACAGACTTCACACTATCCTTTCATGTGGAATTTTCTTTTCAGTTGTGACTTGCACATTAGTAACTGGTTCAATAGTTGTATTTTCTGTAGTGTTGTGTAATATTGATACAACAATGCTAGGAGTAGGGTTGAATGAATTTCTTTGATATTCACATTTCGTGGATCACCACTCCCATTAATTTCACTATTCTCAATGAACTGAGCACTTCCAAACTCAAATATTCTTGTACTATGGTTAGGATAGTAAAATCTGTACCCTTTTAATTTTTCAGGATAGCCAATGAAGTAACCACTAATGGTCTTTTCATCGAGCTTCTTTTCATGTAGATTGTATATTCTTACTTCTGTTGGACAGACCCAAACATGCGGATGCCTCAAACTAGGTTTCCTTCCTGTCCATAGTTCATAAGGAGTCTTAGAAACTGACTTACTAGGAACCCTATTCAGTAAGTACACAGCAGTGCTTAATGCGTGCATCCACAAAGATAAAGGCACATCACTGTAACTTAACATGCTTCTAACCATTTCCATGATAGTATGATTCCGCTTTTCAGCCCCATTTGTTCAGGTGTTTCGGGCATTGTATACTATGCACAAATGCCTCGACTTTCAAGAAACTTAGCAAATGGACCGGGACATTATCCACTTTCATCAAACTTTCCAAAATATTCACCACCTTTATCCGACCTCACCACCTTGATTTTCTTATCGAGCTGCCTTTCCACCTCATTAACGAACACCTCTAGGATGCTCGCAGCTTGAGACTTTTCATGCAGCAAGTATAGGTAACAATAATGTGAGAAGTCATCAATAAAGGTGATAAAATATTTTTCACCGCCTCAAGAAGGAACATCAAAAGGACCACAAACATTAGTGTGTATTAACTGTAACAGTTCACCACTTCTTGTAGCTAGGTGCTTTAATTTGTGTGAGGTTTGCTTACTTTTGATGCAATCTACACAAATATTCCAGTCAACAAAATCCAATTGAGGTAAAATTTCACTTTTCACTAACCTCCTAACTCTTTTTCTTGGATATGTGACCCAATCTTCTATGCCACAAGAAAGCAAAATGTTCATTATGTGCACTACGTTTGTTACTAATAATGAGGGTGTTTGGCATAGCTCCAGCTCCACCAAAATCCGTAGAATTGGTGGAGTAGTGTATTCCTAGCTCTAAAAATTTATGGAGCTGGAGTTGTGGGTACTGACGAATACTCATACCAGGGATACCCCCAGCAGGCCGGAACACCAAATGGACCGTCTTAAGGCCTAGCTCTGGCCGAAGGCCTCGTTGGGTCACGAAGGACCCTCGACCCCGATCAAGCCCACCAGGGGGCACTCCGACCTGGCTTCAGGTCGGGCGCCTCGCAGGCTCCGACCTGGCCTCAGGTCGGGCGCCCAACGAGCTCTGACCCAGTGACCTCCGCCACAGGGTCGAAGATCGTCACCAGTCGACCTCAAGTGGTCTCGCCCATGGACACGACGGCCATCTTTGGGACAGTGGCTCCTTCCCAAGGTGGCCAGGAGGCCGCCAAAATCAAGCACCAGTCCCTTCACCCGTCATGCACAGTGGAGAGACGCGCTCCCTTCCGAGGCGACACTAGAGCACGCAGTAACGACATCGAGATCGACAGCGCACAGAGCGAGTGCGCCGCCCGACGGAACGCCGCTTTGTGTCTACCAACCTGCATGGGATGAATAGGAACTGTCATCACCGGACCAAGACTGGGACTCTCTGACGTAGGACACCCCATCCTTTTTTCTCCAAACTCCCGTGTAACCTTCCCCCTCTGCCTATATAAAGGGAGGCAGGACCCTCACACAAGGATACACAAGCTTATACGAGCAGACCAGAGGCACTCACGAGCACTCACGAGCGTATAACTCTTACGAACGAACAACTCTTTTGCACCCAAAGCAATACATAACCACCACACGAACTGGAAGTAGGGACATTCGGCCCGACCCAATATACATCTTGGGGCTCCCTGAGTCTAACCATTCAAGGAGAGGGAACACGCGGCCCCTTAACTTACAAATTTACTTGCCGGAATATGAAACACCGACAGGTACATTAAGAGTGTTAGGTAGTCATCTTATTTACATTTTAGACTAAAAATATAAACTTAATTCACTTTATTTTATCCTACAAGTTCCAGATCTAAGGTGGAGCTGGGATCTAGAGCTTTGGCAAACAGGGCCAATATGTTCAACATGAAACAAGGATTTAGAAAAAATAGCATTAAGATTGAAGCGGTATAAACCATCAATTAAAGTACCAGAACCATAATAGTACTTATATAATGAAAATATATCGTCTCCAACCATAAACTTAAAACTTATTATATCCAACTTTCCCATAGATACTAAATTTCTAGTACATTCGGGAACATAAAGACACTCCTTCATATCTAAGAGTAGACCGGTATCAAGAATTATTCTATAAGTCCTGATCCCTTCAATTCATGCATTCATTCTGTTCCCTATGTACAAAAACATTTCAGATCTGCTTATGGGTTGGATTGAAAGGTATCCCTGTATAACATGTGAAACATGAGTAGTAGCACCAGAATCTAACCCTTAGGTATGGCTAGAAATTTCAACAAGATTTGATTCAAAGCATACAGAAACATAATGTATACCTTTCTATTCGAACCATTTCTTTCTCTTACGATAATCCTTCTTGAAATGATCAACCTTCTTGCAGAAGTGGCATCTCAGCTTCTTATGGATTTGGCCCTCACTAACTTGATGTGAAGCCTTGTACTTACTCTTCTTTCCTCGCTTTTCTTTGCTGCTACTTGCACCATTGCGCATCATGAGATGGACAGAGTGATTCCTCATTTTCTTTAGTCTCCCTTCTTCCTGAACCAATTAGGCTTTGCATTCTTGACGGTTCTATTTTTCTTCTATGGTGTTATAATGCACTTGGAATGAGCCGAATTTAGGAGGTAGGGAGTTCATGATGAATTGGACCAGAAATGATTCACTAACGTCCATTCCCATGGATGTTAACTTTGTGACAATATCTGCCATGCTTATCACATGATTATACACGGGAATAGACCAATCAAATTTCTTGGTCGTTAGTTCACTCATAAGACTCCCAACCATAGACTTATTTGTAATGTTTGATTGGGAATATTCTTTTAGCTTCGTCATGAAATCATTTGCATTATCAGTTTTAGGTAATGAAGGCTTGACGTTTTCAGCAATCGTTAAGTGCATCAAGCTCAAGCTTAGCCTATTAGACCGTTCCCAAGCTTTATAGAGGGAACGATCCTCATCAGTACTTTCATCTGTAATGGCACATGCTTTTCATCAAGAGCTAATGCTAGATCTAAGTCCGTGACACCCAGTTGAAATCACATATGTTCGGACCAGTCAATAAAGTTCAACCCATTAAACTTGACAAGCACAAAACCCTGACTCATTAAATTAATGGATGCTGCAAAATTTAATATGTTCATAGATTGATACTTTGAGTAAACAAAATAGATTTATGTAAGAACAAACTTTGAGTGTGCATCTAAAAATATCTTTGGATGAAATTTAGATACATGACTGGAATCAGTAATGATTCTAAAACAAACACCTTAATTAATAGATAATCAACTATACTCAGACCAATGTACATGCTATCTTTGGATAAACTAACAAATTGACCAAGTATATTGATTAACCTCTTTCATATCACTAATTGTAAGCAATGGTCCACCTTTGGGTGACCTCCTAGCATTACAATTCATGAACTCAATTGTCTATTATATTTTCGAATTAATAGCATCAAATAGAATATGAACAGTTGAAATGCTCAACTAAATATCTATGATCTTTTTTTAAGCAAGGCCATTTTGGTAACAAACATGCTTTTAATAATATAAATATTTAATTGGCATGTCAGTTTTAATTATGCTCATAAGAATAAACTGTGATCTTATGAACAAAAAAATCTATCTTTAAACATTACAGATAGACGAAAACATATTTCTTGCATATTATCCAAATGACAATATAGGAAAAGAAATAATATTTTACAGCTCTAAATAACATTACTATGATGAATCACGGAATTTCACTTATGCGCTTCGATCAAAATAGAGCAATATATGTACCATACTATAAAAGAACAACTGTAATAGTGAATCAAAAGTGATAAAACCTTGCTTTGATACCAAATGTAAGCACAAATACGGAAGCTATAAGATCATTCAGCACAATTTGATTAAACCGAATAGCAATTTTTGTATGTCCAGAAGCACAAATCATCCTTTATATATGCAAAAACACAAACCCACATTGAGACATGTTAGCAATACCTTGCATATTAGTTTTTTTTCTCTCCTCTCTTTCTTCTTAAACTTTAGAGTTCTCTCAATGGTCAGAGAACTTTTCTATCCATTTTTCTCTTATGTGTGTGCTATTCTATCATGTGCTTGCCTACTCCTACTGTCTGATTGCCTTAGCACATATATAGCCAAGCATCAGAGTTATATGCACGAAGCTTCATCCAGAGTTACATGCACGAAGCTTTACTGCACATTTGGTTTCATGAAACTCCATCATTTATTGCATCATTTAATGCACATTTAGTTTCATGAAACTCCATCATTTAAGTAGGCTTTAGTATCCACAATTTCATGAAACTAAAGCTTTAATATGCAGCACTTAAACTGAAACACCATGCAAAGCACTTAAGAAATGTCTATTATTAGCACACAAATTATTTGTTACATTTTTTGAAGAGAGAGGAGAGGGAATTACACCCATAGGTTCTCAATACTTTTAGTCTAGCAACCATCACACTTAGACCTTTTAATTATAAAAATCTTTCTGTAATTTACATGGGCCATATTATGTTAAAATAATTTAACATAAATATAATACCTCATTGTACAAGTGAATCCATCTATAAGTTGATATCCCTATATCTTGTGTTCATATATTATGTGATTATTCTTTGGGCCTTCCAAGTAATACGTTAATTATGTGTGCGACAGATTATCTTATTAGTTTACATGTTACTACATCCAATTCCAAAAATAAATCATTTTAGAATATGTGACCATCAATATATAGAGAATTATTAAAATTGACAACATGAAATTGGTATTAATAGATCCATTATGATAATACTTTTATAACATATAATTATTTTTATTCGAAGAAACATAAGTGTCACGTTGGAGATCGTGTCAATATCCATAAGACTAATATTTGGATTCAGATAGAGTATTAGAGTACCTTGCTCATGTATACACCAATTGTAACATCCCAAAATTTGGCCATTTTAAATTTCATAATTTATTTTGAATTTTTGAGAATTTTTGGAATTTATTTGGATTTAATTTGAAATTTTAGAAATTTATCTTTATCTGGAAATTAAATAAATAATGAATAAGTTTTTGCAAAATATAAATGAAAATATTTTATTTGAGTCCAAAATGTTCTAAAATATTTTTTGGAATTTTTCTAGAATTTTTCTAATATTTTAAAAGCCTCAAATGGTTTATTTAAATTTCTGGAATTATTTTAATCGAAAATCTGAGAAAAAGCTATGAACAGTAATGGGCCTAGTGTAATACCGCAAATCTTCTTTGCCTGGGTTTTTGCCAGATTTGCTTTCCACCTTCTTGATTCAAGGTTGGTGTCCATGATTATTAATTCTATTCAAGGATTTATTCGGAAGGGTGTTTTCTCCGTGCCGTTTAGTTTAGTGGCAAGTGGTCTATCCTGACATTGACTTTTCGCGCCAAGAATTAAGTTAATTGGTTTGCGCTAAAGGTTAAAGTTGGCATTTGGTTTTCGTTTTATTGAGAGGCTTCATTTCTTTTTTCCCAAACCCTGTTGATTTGTGGCATCCAGTCGTTGGAGTATAAAAGCAAGAAAGGGAATTAAGTGAACCCTTCCATTTCTTTTTTTCCTCTCCCCGCAAGAACTCTGCTTTTTCCCCCAAGCCTGCGCCTCCAGTAAACTCACTGGCGTCGCCTCAGCTTCTCCTCCCTGGCGTCTCCCCTGGCTTCTCCTCCCTGGCGCCGCTCCTACCTCCTCCCCTCTGGCTCGGCGCAGCTCTAGCAGCAGCACAACAGCAGAGCAACAGCTACCTGGTCGGTGCCTCCCTCCCAGCAGCGCCGGCGACTCCCCCTCCAGCGAGCCTCCTCTCCGGCAGCAACTTCAGCCGGCAGCAGCAGCTCCTGCAGCCCTCCCCCACCTCCCTTCCCTCCTTGAGTAAAGAGACTTGAGGTAAAAAACCCTAGGTATTTGGAGGATTTAATTGCTTGCATGCAAGGTGTTTGTGCTAATGTCTAGCTGGGGTTCATGATTTTGAGTTGTTGGGGGGTTGGGAAATGGAGAGACTAGAGAAATTTGGGAGTTTTCGGTTCGGGCAGATTTCTGTCCTTGGTTAGAGCTGCAATTTGAAAATTTTTCAAGCGTTTCCTGGGGGTTTGGCTATAACAAAAGTTGTAGATAATTGAATTACCTTTCAATAGAGACCAAAATCATCAAGTTTCGTTCAGCCATTTAAAAGTTATGGCTATTTTACCGAGTGCTGTCCGATTCTTGTCGTGATTGGTTCAGTCTGTGTTCTTCTGCAAATTAGAGCATCGTAGAGGCCGAATTAGACTTTTTTATTTCCTGGAAAAAGTTAGGATTTTCGAGTAGATTGAGAAAATGTATTCGTTTATGTGATTTGGAGTTGTAGAACTCATGTTATGCTCATTTTGGTGTATGCTGTCCGGATCGAGTTAATTTTTGCGTTTGTCTGCTGTTCGTCGAAAAACTGAGATTAATCGGTGCATTTCCCGATCGGTCGGCTGTAGAAGAAGTTGTAGAGTTATCTCTTGCGATCGTTTAAAGCCCGGGTTCATCCTTTTTGGAGTAGCCGTTTGGAAGTTGCGGCATTTTCAATGCCGGCTGTCCAGATTTGCACTTAAGTGGTTATGAGGGATGTTTTGGTTCCGATTGTAGATGTGTATATGTGGAGTTGTTTTCTTCTGTCGCTTGTACCGAGTGTGTATGAAATTGAGTTGGATGAATATTATTTTATTTGCAGGGAAGGTTCTGTCGGGAGTGGCCTTAACTGTATGTCACTCCATTCTTTCGTCGGTAAAGGCAAGTGCATTGTATCAGTTGTGGCTTAGGTAGCCACTAGGTTTTACAATAATACAGTTATTCATGTATTGCTTTAATATTGTCATGTTTGATTTTGCATGCGATATGATGAATGAGAATGGTTAATTGGTTATGCTTTTATTTAAAACGAGTTCATATGCAAGTGTAACCCGTATATCTCTTATACGGTATCTAGTTGATTGCTTGCGTTATGTATATACTTACGCTATGGATTTCATTCGTGTTTATAAGCACGTCTAGTAAGGTAATTGTCTTTTGATGAAAAGGGTAAGTAATGTCGTCTGGTGCATCGTTGTTTGAACGTGTTATGATTTGTTTGATGAACTTTATATGCCTTGCCATCATGAAATTATGCTGCATCCCTGGATTGATTGTTATGTGCGATGTTTAATGAATTTTGTCTAGATGCCGTGATGATATCTTGCTAAATTTTACTTTCATTTTTTCGGTTCACTAGTTTGGTAGGCTAGTGAGAATACTGAAAGTATGGGATTGGATTGCGAAAATGATTTGATTTATGATCAAGATTGATGGAATTAGTAATTACTCGAGAATTGGTGATGTGAGTATGATTATGAGCGTTGAGGCTGTGATTTTGAGTGTTGAGAATGTGATTGTGGCGTTGAGAATGTGATTATCGGCGTTGAGGATGTGATTAGGAGTGTTGAGAATGTGAATGGAAATTTCGGATGTGAGAAGTGGCTTATGTTTATGTATTTGGCTATGGCTACATAAATGTGAGAAATGAATGTAGTTATAAATTTGTTTATGTCATTTGCATTTGTGCATTCATGATGGAAGAGGCGACCCATTACGATCACGGGCCTCTGTGCTCACATGTAGTGAGTCTGAAAGTCCTACCTCGTAGTCCGTATCGTGGTTGTATAGGAGCGAGTCGAGAAGAGTAGGCACCCTCCACCACGGGGTGGAAGGGGAATGAGAGGGTGCACAAGCGGGTGTGCACTCTACCATACCCCAGGTATGTGCTAAAGGAGGAAATGAGACATGCATGATGCATCATATGCATGAGAATTGTGAAATGAAATAAGCATATGCACATGCAAGCATATTTGCATTTGCATTACATTGACGAAGATGAATCATGTTTAATGCGTTGATTGTGATGTATGGGTATGAGATTCTTCTTTTGTATGGCATATGTGCATTTGTATTGCATTGACGAAGATGAATCATGTTTAATGAGTTGATTGTGATGTATGGGTATGAGATTCTTCTTTTGTATGTTTTGTGCACTTGAGCATGAAAGCATAAACGCATTCCATTGCATTGTGTGTTGCAATTGATAAATGGGATTGATGAGAATGGGCAGAACAGGTTGAGGATTGAGGCGTGGACTCATCCATAAATGTTTATTGAAGCAGGGGTAAGATTTAGTTATGTTTTCGAGTTGTTTGTGGTAAGTGGAGTTAGTTATTGCTTCTTTTACTGGTTGATTTTCCATTTAGTAATGGCTATATTAAATTCTAGAGTAAAAGTAATTGATTGAATTCATTACTTTTTATTATTGTTGCACTTTCTTTGAGTCTTGGACTCACGCTTGTTTACTTCTGTTCTAGGTACCTTGAAGTTTGTCTCGTCGAGTTGGGAGTAGTACCGATTACGACTTGGTCTCCAACAATCGATTTAATTGATTCATTAAGTCCGGTTGTAATTATTGTGGTTGTAATGTGTTCTTTGTCGTGGTGGAGTTTATTAAATTATGTTGGTTGTGCGATTGATTAACTAAGGACTGCTAGAATGACATCATATCTGCAAATGTTTTCATCTCACGAGTGGATGTCCTACTTTCTGGCGAGGTCATGCCGAAATTTTCTATATTTCGGTGACTTAGTTTTAAGTTGGTTTAGAGAGTCTCAAGGCCGGTTTCAATCTTGTATTAGAGGTAAAAGGTTTAGTGACTTGTTCGTTGAGTATTTAGTTCAATGGAACTTCTTTGTCGAGTTTTTATCTCTTGGGTCTTGTTAGGGACACTCTGGATAAATTTGGTTCCGAGGTGTTGTAAGCGTCATTTAGGGTCTTTTGGTAGCATTCGCGGTGCGTTTGGCGCCGGGGTGTTACACCTAGCCCATTACTGTGCCGCCGCCAGCCCGCTCGGCCGCGAACCCTAGCGCCGTCGCACGCCAACCGTGCGATCTTGATCGCACGGCTGAGAAGCTTCTCGCGCCGCTTCGCCGCACCAGGCCATCTGATCGACGCCGCGTGGACGTCCCGGATGCGTCCATGTCGCCTCTCCTTCGGTTTCCGGAAGCGCCGTCGCCGAGCGTTACCGCCGTAGAAAATGCACGCCATTAATGCCGGTGAGTTAATTCTTTCGCTACATTTGCCGGTGCATCATGCAAAGCATCTCTTTCCGCGCATTTTGAGACCTTTCACGCATCCCGAGAATCATCGTAGCTCCCTCACGAGCTCGTCGTAGTCCCGAGACGTTTCTGTCGCCTTTGTGCCGCCGTCATTCCCTCTCCGCCGTCGTTGAGGCCACCGAAGTAACCCTCAAACCAAGCCGCGTCTGTGGAGCCACTCCTTGTTGTCGGAGAAGCCCCGCGTTGCCGTAACCCGTGCCGTCTTCTTCCTCTCCGGCAACTCAACCTCGCCGCGCCATCGTCGGGATTTGGAGCTTCGTCAGCCATCCGATCATCGCCGAATGACCACGATTCCGCCACGTCTTCGTTTCAACAGTAAGCGCCATCTTCAACCTTAGCTGTCGGATTAGATGAACGGTCCAGATTAATTAGAGTAGTTTTGATTTGGTGTGATGTTAGCCGTTAGATCTTTGATAGGTGCCCAGATCTAGCCACATAGTCACGGTGACAGTAAACTTCATTGTCAACCCATGGCCGTTAGATTTTGATCTTGTGGTTCATATCTTGCCGCGTAGCATTGTTAATCGTAGCCGTTGGATTTGTGTTTAGAGGGTAGGATTGAATCGATCTAGACCGTCAGATCTTAGTTGTGCGGTGAGGATGCATCCACGCGTTGCGTACCAGAGTAACCACGTAGCCAGCCGCGTTGCGTGAATAAGATTCAATCCGGGCCGTCC
The DNA here is from genome assembly GCA_036346375.1 of Guadua angustifolia. NCBI lineage: Eukaryota > Viridiplantae > Streptophyta > Magnoliopsida > Poales > Poaceae > Guadua > Guadua angustifolia. The sequence goes on along the minus strand of CM070521.1, from coordinate 12,171,123 downwards.
AAATTTGAATGATCGGTGTTGATTGCACCACGCGCCGGGCCAGTCCCGAGTTGACGTGTGTCACACGAAAACCGAGGGGTCAGCGCCGCTGCCTCGGTCGACATTGCCGGTTTAATGCTAGCCGTTCGATTTAGATCTAAGGGCTGTGGTGATGCCACGTGTCGACTCCGGGGTAAACTAGAGCCGAACCATCGTGTCGATCGGGCCGTCCATTTTGAATCGGATGGTCGAGATTAGATCAAGCTTCGGTTGATAATTTTTCGCCGCGTGTCACAACGAGATTGTGCCACGTGTCATGTTGACGTCAGCAGGGGGACCCACATGTCAGTCGTCGCACTGTGGATGTTGACGTCATGTTTGCGCAATAATCCAATTTTCCTTTAGAAAAATAAATCAGTGAAAATTTAATTCGGTGTTGACGTCATGCTGACGTCATATTTCCTAATTTCACGTATAAAAATAAATAAAGAAATTCGGTTTATTCTTTTTAATTGATTTCAAAACTTCAAATGACTATAACTTTTGCGTTTTAACTCCGATTTGAGTGATTCCAATTTCTAAAAATTTGTAAAATCAAGATCTATTTATTGGTGAATTTTATAGAATTTTTAGAGTTGATTTTACTCTCTGTAAAATTGTATTTATTGTGTGTATATATGGTTTGAGTAGACGTTGATTTGCCGGAGAGCTACGAGGGAGAATTTCCAGCACAAGACCCAGCTCCGGAGTAGGACCAGCCACTATTTGAAGGCAAGTTGTGTTTTGACCATTTTGCTCCTAAGTTTTGAAAATATATTTTGATTCAAACTATGCATGCTAATTTAATTAAAAATGGATTTAAATGATTTGGGTGAATTAGTTAAATCAACCTATTTGTTATTGCCACCTTATCACTAGTATTTGTATGCCATGATTCCATTTGATGCCCTAAGTTTGGTAATATTAGTTGGTTAGTAATATTGTGCCAACACAGGAGGCTAGACCGTGAATAGTTGCTTAGCCATGCCTATAATGTGAATAATCTTTTTGAATACAAAAGCAATATTGACTAAAGGAATAGTGAATGCATTTTGATAAAAGGTGGAATGTTGTTGGTAATGATATCGAAATGTAGAGACCTGTGTGGTTCTACAGGAAGAATGATTACGGGCATGTGTTGCACTGTTAAACAACTTGGGGTGGAAATTGATTTAGACTGAGGCAAGTGGACCGAGGCTTTGTGCCAGGTGGGCCTTAGTGGCATTTGGAAGGGTTGAGTGTTGTGAGGGCTATGTGCCAATTTTGAGAGAAGGATGTCTTGCCTTGGTCAGTTAAGGACCTTACCTTGCAAGCCTTTGACCTGAGTCTCTCGTACAACTACATGTCTGAATGGAAAGACCTAGTTTAGTAGGATTCTGATAACTCACCTTTGATACCTCGGGGTGGCAGTTACACGGGGGTAACTGTATGGGGGAGCGTGCCTGTGCTACGGCTTGGTACCCTATCCAACGGTGTTCGTCTGTCCCATACTTCGGCTCTGTGTGAGGGAGGTGATAGTGAAGGCAACCCGGAGAGGTTCCTAGGTTGAGCTAGAAGTCTCTGAAAGGCTTTGTTATGGTCAATCACCTATGTAGTGAGCGACTGTATCTTGTAGGTAAAGTGTACAATCTCTGCAGAGTGTAAAAACTATTCGAATAGCCGAGTCCACAGGCTGGACAACGCCGGGATTACTGATCAAGGGTAGAGTTTTGAAAATAAAATGAGGTGGAAGGCTGTGTGCCAGAGTTGATGATGAAAGTTGATTAAGGACTGTGTGTCCAAGGTTATGTGGAAAACAATTTAGAAACTTATTATATTAATAAGGTTTTGTTGCTTTATATCTAAATAAATGGTAAGTTAAAATATTGATGCAATGCAAAATAACCAATTAAGCCATTCCTTTCTAACAAGCCATGCATGTAGTAATAGAACTGCATTCTGTGCATGACTTATTGAGTACGGTGTGTACTCACCCTTGCGGACAACAATTTACCAGAGGAGGAGTCTACACCTGCATGGGAAGAAGAGTTTACTGGAGAGCCAGAGAATTAGGGAGCAAGCCTCATCAGGGTGCCTGTGGCAGGAGATAGATCATCACGATGTTTATTTTTTCGCTGTTGAACTCTTATTACTCTGATTACTGTAAGCCCTGCGTGGCAAACTATTGTAAGGAGACCATAAGGTCATACAATTCGTTTATATACATGTTTGAAGTACTTTATTATTATTCCGTTGTGTATGTTTGTGGTACTTTAACCCTGTTTCGCCTGTGTGCACTAGCATGATCCTGGACTAGTGTAGAATACACAGAGGGTCCGGATTTGCAGATTCGGGGCCTGACACCAATGCACCATATGCGACCTATCTTGAACTTATCTTCCATCACACGACAGCTGCCCTACTGAACCGAGTATCTTCTCTCTTCTCGCCACTACAACTTTTTCACTTCAACCTCCAACAATAAACCCAATTCTTGATCTATTCCACTTAGCTATAACCCCTTCCAATGCAATACACTAAAACATAGTTATTTCCTACTTCTCTCTAATTATTGCTTAATGCTTACCATTGTGACATCAGCATGTATACACGTGTAACTGTAGCTGATCCCTTCTGGGGACACCTATTACACTCTCTTTGATGGCTTTGAGTCTATTTCCTATAGCCATACCATCTCTACTCTAAGCTCTTTGCTCATCTATCGTACGTCATTACTTCTATTTGTACAAATTTATGCATGTATATACACATGCATGATGTTATATATACTCGATTTCCTCTTCTCTCATGATGATCACTTCTTCTCTTCGACATTGGCCAACTCAATGTTGTTGCTTTCTCACGAATTGTGGTGACCTCCCATCTTCAGTGATATTGGAGTGTATGTTCTAGTCATTGTCTAATAATATGGAGAATCTTCTTTCCCTCGTTAGTGGCATTGTGGTCATCACGAGCGGTGGCACACTCCTAACTATCCAATGGCCCAATATCATCCATAGCGCATCATTAATGCAAAGTTTCATCTTCTCTCTACTAGGGCTTCTCCATGATTGAGGTTTTTTGTCCACTGATTTTGACTTTGGCATTTTTGTTCAATGGGCCGTGAATGGCTAAGGGTGAGTAGCACGACATTGTCCTTATCTCCGTTGTCATAGCCTCGACTCTTCGCAGCCCCTTCCATCAATGTCTTCTTCCAGGATAGATTGATGCTATTGCACACTTTATAGTCTCCCTACCAACACCATTTGTGTTATCAACGTAATAACTTTTAATTTTAAAATTTTAGTTATTTTTTTATTGGAGTTCGCATACAAATCAAAGTGCTAAATTTATTTAATTTATTTTGAATTTTCTTATTTAGTTATTTTACTTTCGAATTTGTATGGAAATAAAATTGCAGATTTTATTTTATTTTTTATTCCAATTTTAAGTTTTTTGTTGGAATTCGTATACTACTCCAATTGCTAATTTTTGTTTACATTTAATTATAAATTATATTTATCTAGGGTTTTACTTAGGAATTAGTGCAAAAATCAAATTGCTAATTTTATTTTATTTTTATAACAAATTTCAATTATTTTTGTTGGGATTCATATACAAATTCAATTGTTAATTTTTGTTTAACATTTACTCTAAATTATGTTTTGTAACAGTCCAAAATAAAAAGAGAAAGTGAGATTTAAAACTTAAATTTGAATTTGGTCTTAAAATGAATTTCCATTGTTTATTGATTTTTCTAGGTTTTTTCATTTAAGGAAAAACTTTTAATGATTAAAGAAATGAATTATAAATTTTAAATTTCAAAATCAAACAAAAATAAAATAAAGAGAAAATTTATTTACATTCTAATTAACTCTCAAATAATCTCATAAAATTTTTAGAAAAGTTTTAAATTCTTATGGCATTTGAGAAAAATTTAAAAACAATTTAGAGAAGAAAACAGAGGCCTTGTCAGATTTTTTGAAAAATCCATGAGCATGATCAAGATTTTAAAATTTTATAGAATCCTCCTCAGATCCTCTGATTTCTAGGGTAAAAATTTTAGATAATGTAACCTCATTTATTACCTCTGAAAAATGAAAAACTGAAACTACATAAATGACCTAGCAACAATTTCAGAAGTTTATAAAATTGTACAAGATTGATCATGATCTGAAATTTTTATGGTAGCTTAGGCATGACCTAAGTACTCCTTTGAAAAGTTTTAAAAAATTTATAATTACATTTAATGGCTCAAAAAAATTGGAAAAATTCTGCTGCCAAAAACCTAGAACCTAGTTTCCTATTTTCTTTCTGTATCCCTCTACCACCATGGGCCCACTCGTTGGCCTATCACCTCCCTTTCTTCCCTGGCCCACTTGGCAGCCTCAGACTTTCCGCTAACCCCACATGCTAGTGCCTCCCTTACTTTCTTCTTTCCACTTCTCCGATTGCCCGAGTCAGTGCCGTGGCAGCTAAACTCTAAGAGTTTCCTCGCCGTGGCAGCACTTCGGCAGCTCCTCCTCGTGCCCAGTCCCACCTTCTAGGCCTTCCTTTCCATGCTGTCTGTAATACTGCGGAACCTCGCTCCAATTTTGGGTTTTCCTCCGTGTGATCTGGGGCTCGTCTGGCAGGTAATCTCAAGGGTAGCTGGCCCTGTTGGGAGTGCTAGGGTTTTAGGAATGGGAGGGTTTTTTTTTGGAATTTCCCCTCCTCACCTTCCTTTTCACCTAACCTCATCCCTCTCTCTACCTTTTGTGGTGGCTGCCATTTTCTTTCCTTGGCTAGATGTTTCCCCAATCCACTCTCCCTGCCGACTTCCTCCAGGCTCCTCCACCCCGAGCTTCTCTCCCTGCGCCTCCTCTCCTCCAGCTTGAGCTCCTCTCCCTGCGCCTCCTCTCCTCCATCCTGAGCTCCTCCCCCTACCCTCCTGGCTCGGCGCCTCCCCCGCCCTTCTGGCAAAGAAGAAGAGCCAACAGAGTAGCTAAGAAGAAGAAGAGAACCGGTGGCAAGAGAGAGGCAAGAAGCAGCAGCCGGCACTTCCTCCTCCTTCCTCTCCCTTCTTGTGGTAAGTGGAGGTGGGGGTCTAGCTTATGGATGAATTGTTGTAGCTATGGTGTTTGATGAAATGCCTAGCTAGGTTTTCATGAGAATGAAGTGATTTTTCATGCTTGTGCTGTGTCCTAGTGATTCAAGTGTACATGATTAAGTGCTGAGATTTTGTATATATGTATGCACTCAATCCATACTGGAAGTTGGTATGTATCCTAAAGCTCATGTGAGCTCTAGGGTTTGTGCTTGTGAGCTCTGAGGATTTGTGAAGGAAACCAGAAACTTGCTTAGGGATTTTCTTGTGCAGTTGATTTCTGAGGCTCGTCTTAGAAAGTGTATATTGTACCTCACTGTTTTAAAGCTTATTCATTACTATGATCTGATTTAGATTTCTTTATTGCTGCTTTGCTCTAAGCATTGCTTAGCTAATTTGGTTGATAAATTAACTTGTGGCTGATCTGAACTTAGTTGCTTCGGTTGGTAAGTGGCTGATCTAAACACAATCTGTTTTCAATCATGTTAACAGTGAGCTTGACTATGTATACTTCACTGTGCATGGCTTAGGAAGATCATATTTCAGGGCCTTATTTTCTTAAGTTGACTATTTAGTTCAATTGTAATATTTTGACCCATTGTGGTGGAGCTGAGAGCACTATTAATCAATTATTCATTAATTTGATTCAGTAGACATGATTCATTGCGTAGTTGACATAAATTTCATGATATGCTGTTATTCAGATGTGTTAGTATTTTGTTTAGCCAATTATTTTGGATTGATACATTTGCATATGAGATCATGTTTATTGTACCCTATTATCTCCCTGATCACTGCATTATGCTTGAGTTGGTGTATTATCCCTAGTCAATGTTGAGTAAAGCTACCCATAGGGATTTAGATACGCAAGGGTTCTGTGTTGCGATTGATTGATTGGTAGGTAATTCGTATCTGTGTTTGATTTCGGATTTCAGGAGGAGTGGCCTCTTCTTCACGCACCACTCCGCTCCTCCCGGTAAAAGGCAAGTACATCGAGTAGTGTGCCTAATTAAGTTGTTCGTTGTTATTTATCTATTCATGGCTAATTTTCTATTGATTGTGGCAAGTATGAGTTATATTGGTGATCGTCCCTCCGAGGACGTGATTAGCTATTGGATTCGAATGGTCACTAGTAAGCCTTAATCTCGGTGAGTTTACTGTACCTTTGTTAATATTGCAGTGAGTAGCTAGTATGGGGGTACGTGGATACTCGTGGTTAATTTACAAGAGTTGTACTTAACTGTGCCCCGTCTGGGGAATAGAATTGAGTATGTATGCGAACCGATTAGATGATTATGAGTGTAGTTGAAATTAATTGCGTTAATTGCATGACAGAAACGCTGTAATGTGTTGTCATGTTTTATTGTTGAATCTGATTAGACTAGTACCGCTGGCAACTTATGAATGTGAGAATTGGCTATGTTTATGTATGTGGTTATGGTTATGTTAGTGTTGGCAAAGAATGAAAGGTTGCATTTCATTCATGTAAATTGCATTGTGCATTCATTAAAGGAAGAGGCGACCCATTTTGATGCGGGCCTCTGTGTTCACACGTAGTGAACACGAAAGTCCTACCTCGTAGTCTCATTCATCGAGGTGAATGGGAGCGAAACAGTAAGAGTAGGCACCTTCCACGGGATGGAAGGGACGTGAGGGTGCACACCGACGGGTGGGCACTCAGTAGTACCGGAACATGCATCGAAAAGAGCATTCATGTGCATTGCATCTTTAATAATGAGTTTTGTGGTAATGGTATGTCATATGGGTTGCGACTACGGTAAAGGAAGGTTGAGTCGTGGCCTCAACCCAAAAAGAGGAGATTGAATTGAATTTGATGAATTAGCGCATTTCATTGCCTTGCTAATTATGTTATATGACTATCGTGGAGTGAAGTCGAGTTATGAACTCAACTAAGTTGATGAAAATGGTTTGCGTTGCAAAAAGGGGTGGTTGAGTCAGGAGACGTTGTGATTTAGCGTTAAGTACTTGTTCTTGGGCGTTGATTGGTTTTATTATCAAGTTGATGGCTTGATTGCAGTAATTTTTGGTATGGTCAAGTTATTGCTTTAAATGGGTATAAATGCATATTGTCTGGATATTGTTTCATTTGCATTACTTGCTCTTATAGACAAGCTATTGTTCTACTTATGTTAAATTGGAATTGCTATTCTCGTGTACTTCGCTAAGTCATCGACTCATGCTTGTTGTTTGTGTTGTTTCAGGTACCTTGAGACCGGCATGCATGGATGGGGGTAGTAGCGCAATCACGTTTTGCATCATCACCTTTCCATTATGTTGATTTATGGTTCTGATAGAAATAGCTCGAGAAAATTCTTGTAAGGGGTTATTTGCGGTTATGTTTAATGAGTTCCTGTCCTGTAATAATTATGTTGTGGCGTTTATTAATTTCTATTGGCTGTGTGATGGGATAACTAAGGACCTGCTAGAATGATATCATATAACTGTAAATGTTTTCTGTCTGCTGAGTGGATGTCCTAGTTTTAGGGGAGGTGCTGCTGAAATTTTTATTAAATTCGACAACTTCCTAGTTGTTCGCGTGCTTTGCTAATGTTTATTCTTAGTGATTTGTAATTGTTGGTCCTAGAGGGTGTAACATTCGGGGCATGGGGTGCCGGGGTGTTACACTGTTGCTCCAGCCCACCGCCTTGCGCTAGTGCTCACGCCACACCAGCGCTCACCTACACCAGCATCGACTCTCCCCCTCGCCTTCCTGTCGCCTACACCCTACGTGCGGCCCTGCCTACCAGAACCAACATGCCACGTTGTCACCCAACTCACTCACATGATAGCCACCTCGCCAAGCTGTGGACTACTCTGGCTGACACTGAGCTCGCCGAGCACCGACATGCCCCAACCGATATTGCTCGTCATAGCCGCCATTCCCCACTCCCAGCTATTAAAGCCCTACACTACCTGGCATTGCCTTCCACACTCCCCACTTCTTTGCTTCTCTTGGAGCAACCTTATAGCCTCCCAAGCCCTTTGCTGACCTTGCTTCCAACTCAATGCCTCGCCATTCCATCGCCCCTAATCCTTCTCCATCACCGGTTGCACGACACTAGAGCTCCAAGGCCTCCCTCAAAGAACACAAGGTACTAAAATGATCTTCTTAGGGTCTATGGTTGCTTTCCCCTTCATTTCCTGAGCTTTAACACCTTTAAATTTGCTTTGTGGCTCGCCACCATCCCCACCACCGCTCACTCTTGTCGCTGGCCATGCTCCCCCATAGCTGACCTATCACTTGGGATCCCCTAGCTTCCCTAAAACTCCAGCGACCACCCACTTCCCACCTATCCTCCCCTCACCATCGGTGAGCCCGCTCCTCTCTCCTCTATTCGGTCTCGCCAATAATCGGTCTCGCCAAGAAGCGAGCCCCCCATGTCTGCCCCTACCCCTTACAACCGAGTAAGCCTCTAACCTATGGGGTCCATTTGTCAGCTAGCATGAATTGTTTCAAAAATATGAAAATAGAGAAAGGCACCTTCTAGCTGAGAAAGTATATTTTCTAATTTTCTGGAATTTCTAGAATTGATTTTATTCATTAGCTCATATCTTTTGCAATCTAGCTCCAAATCTAGTGATACAAGTTTATAAATTCATATAAAATAATTTAGTTTTCAAATATGCAAAAATATTTCAATCTTGACCTATGTATAGAATTTAAATTTAAATTTGAGTATGAACCTAGCTTATGCCTTGATTAAGAACTTTTGCAATTAGACTCCGAATTTGATGAAAGAAATTTTTATATGCTCTTGAGATCATAAGAATCTAGGTGTGCTAAAATATTTAGATTTGGACTTAGCTTAATTTAAATTGATAAATAGATTAAATTCCAATATATTCAAAATTCAAATGCATGCATCTTTTGCAAATAGATTTCAAAATTTGTGAAATAAATTTCTAAAATCATGTGCTTTCTAGTCATACAAGAATAATTGAGTTTAGCCACTGTTTGCACATGAGTTCATCATGAGATGAATTCTTCCAACTAGAAAATGCAAATAAACATGCCTAATATAAATAACCACCAAAATTTGTGAATCTAGAACTTAAACTCTTCTAAAAATCATGTATTTATGTTTTATAATAGTAAGGGAAAATTTTTAACTCTTACGTATAAAACTTTTGTTTAAAAATGACTAGTAGCTTGGTGAACAGTGGAAAAACAATAACTATAGCAAATGACATCCAAAAATCACAAAACCAAATCCTAAATCTTTATAATGTCTAGAGAAACCTATTCCTATAATTTCATTTCAATTTGGTATTATTTGACTTCTTTTTGCCTCATTGCTATTGTTATGCGACAAACCACGCATGGACTCCGACGTTCTACAGTCCATGATGTCGATTCTGACTTCACTATTGAGATCAACAAGCAAGGCAAGCACCCCCTTTGATCATATTGATCTCATTATTTCATTTAATTTATGATGTTTTAGAAAATCTATGTATGCATGAGTTTAATTTCAATAAATGTCGCTATATTGTGGGTATTGGTATATCCTGACTCATGGAACTTTCTTAATATATATTGACAGGTAAACCTTGATAACCCTAAGATAAGTTTAGACATGGTATAAATGTCAATTGGGTATAATCAAGTATATATGCGTCTTCTTAGTTATGCTTTGGACTAGGCAAACAAATGGATGGTTTTGCTATTTGTTTGGAGAAAAATGATTTCAGATATTATGGGAAATATGGTTTAGTTATTTTGGTATAAAAATAAAAAATAAAACTACAATTTAACGTGGGTAAGATATGGCAATAGTTGGGTGTGAATGGAACTTGCACGTAGTGTAGGGGGAGTATTCTCACCCGAGTCGGATTAAGAACCAAACTTAGTGTTGCAAAATCTAAGAATAATCAGTGAAACCACAAGTGCTATTATAGGGTAGTCTTAACCAATTAAATTACCTGGGTCTAGCTTTGCACATTGAAAGACCGAAGTAGTACAGGCTTTTTGAGATGAATTACTCGAAGGGACGCTCTCACCGAGCTGTTGGGAATAACATCTGCCGATGCAACATTGTATGCCTTAGTATGTGGAGAAGTGAGGCAATGGGGTGTATAACCATTAGTTGTATAGTGATTATACAAATATCTTTTATTGTCATAGTAAGGGTTTGACTTTACCAGGCTGGTGCAAAGTTAGGTCTAGGTGATATAATAGTTACATCATGACCTCCTGGCCACATGCCAAAGGAAGCATGAAAATAGCAGCAAAAGAATGTTGGTCATGTCTTGTGGTAAACATATACACCTTTGCAGAGTGTGAATTTTTCAAAAAGCCATTCCCGTGGTCATGGGAGTCTTAGTGCACTGACACTAGTTAGAGTTTTGATATTTTCATAAAATGGGTTGATTTGGGGATATTGTTGAAAAGTTCGTTTCAGATTTTATGCCATGAGTTTGGAGGAAATTGGTTCGAAACTCATATTCATGGAGGAATTGTGAGTTATTATATTTATGCTATTCATACTTGTTATTTATATACTTGTCAAGTTGTTCTTACCAAAATTCTGCTTGCAATCTACTATTAAGTTACAATTCAATTTCACTTTGTGCAAAATAGCTTTAGAAGCCTTCGCTTTTGATATAGTCTGCATTTAATTATATTTGCATACACTATAAGTCTTGCTGAGTACTAAACTATTCAACCTTACTTAATTTATTGGTTTAGGTGAAGATACCAAATTTTCAAACAATGTATACCTTGACGTAAGATACAGAGGTTATACTGATCAGCTTTTCTAGGGTTTATACCTTGTCAAGTGCCTATGGAATATCTAGACAAGGCATACTGCTAAGTATCTGTATCTTCCGCTTCTTTTGATTAAACCTTTATGGCTTTATGTATGAACTACGACATATTAATAAAATTAAGAGCTTGTGTATGAATGTAGTAACAATGTTGTAAATATGCGTACTAGTCACTGATCATGGGTGTCAGCGTACTTTACGCCAGGGTACCCTCTCCGCCGCAGACAAGTAAGACCACGTGGCGGCTGGCAAAGCGGTGGCGAATCAGCCCCACTGCGGCGGCCGCCCACGTGGCGGATCGGCACGCAGCGGGCGAATCAGGCCCACTCGCCGGGCGGTCGGCCCATGTGGCGGCTGGCGCGCTTGCGGCGATCGAGCCCCACTCGCTAGGCCGCAGGCGACCAAAAGGATGAGGAGGAGGCCGCCTCAAAGTCTCCTTCGACCGCAGTGTCGAGCCATTGATTGCGAAGAGTTCTGCATTGTCGACACGACGACGGCCCATCCCACTGACGCCTCACACGTAACCCATCACAGGAAAGTCACATTCCGGGCGGACCGGGTGAAGCCATACAGCAGCACGGAGAATGAGGCTTGTGGGACAGGACTACATTGATGGGTGTAATAAATAAATCGTAGATCAGTATGATGTCACCTTCTCACCTGCCCGAGCCAGCCCAGTCTATATAAGGGAGCTCTAGTGCATGGGAGAGGAGGGGGAGAAAAAATTGAGGATCGAAGGGAGAAGGAACTAGGAACAGACTGAGAGAGAAAGAAAGAGAGAACAAAAAGCGAGCAGAAAACCTGAGAGAAAAGCATTGTAACCGGCTCAATATACATCTACAAAGATCTAGTAGGACGTAGGGCTATTACTCACACTGGGGACCCGAACCTGGGTACATTGGTGTGTTATTTGATCTGTTGACCCCCGGATCCCTCGAGGGAGAGCCATTAGGGTGTCCGACCGTGAAGACGCCCTCTATCGAACCTTATTCTCCGTCCTGGGCGAAATCCTGGCCGGCGAAATACGCCGACAATGGGACTAGTACAGTATACACATGGGACCTTCACAATATTCCATGCCAGAAGGAAGGATCCCCACATATTTATTTTGGGATTTTACTTAGGAATTCGTAGGGAAATGCAATTGCTAATTATATTATATTTTTATTCCAAATTTCAATAATTTTTGTTGTAATTTGTATACAAATCAATTGTTATTTTTGTTTTAATTTTATTCTAAATTATATTTATTTATGGATTTACTTAGGAATTTGCATATAAATCATATTGTTAATTTTATGTTATTTTTTATTTTGAATTTCAGTTATTTTTTTGTACTTGACGTAGACTCTTTCTTTTAATCTAGACGTTATAATTTGGATCAACCAGGATCAACAACATAGATATTGTCTTCTTCATCCTATTAATGTGGTAATTTGTAACCCCTGAGAGCAAACATGGAGGCGAATTTCAGTTATTTCTGGTATTTGACATAGACTCTTTCTTTTAGTCTTGACCATTGTAGCATGGAGGCTTATTTTTCTTTGCTTTAATAAGATAATAGATGTATTCTCGATAAATGTAACGATTCTTTTTAGAACCAAATAGAAGAAAAGGGTGGATTCTAAATAAACATTTTTTTATCTTTACTTGCCAAAATCCCAATTAGCTTGCTGGAGTAAATATTTCAGGGAATAACATCCTACTGACCTACGTGGATTGATTGAATAATGTAACATCCCAAAAAATTCAAAAATGAGGAAAAATTAAATTTAAAATGGAATTCTTTAAAAAATTAATTGGAATCAAGATCTTAATTTAAAATATCATCTTTTTCCTTATTTTCTTGAATTCTGGTCTTAAGAAAATAACAACTGCAATGTTAAAACCCTTTCTTCCAAAATGAACAAACTACAAAAATAATTTTGAAGTATTATCTTATTTTGAATTTTCATCTTTTGTAAATTTTTCTTGAAATTTAGTTTTTAAGAAAATCTTTTATATTAATTATTTACTTCACCTTCAAAATGTAAAACCAAAATCCCATAAGGAAAAAAATCTAGAAAAATTTATATAAACCCCAAATCATCTCCAGGGCTTCCCCAAAAGGTTTGAAAGCAATTTGATAAAATTTATCATTGAAAAGAAATATAAAACTATGCAGGTAGACTAACAACAGTATGCATGTTAGAATTTAAGAAAAATATTAGAATGAGATCATCCCTTAAAATTTTTATGTCATCATCCTCAGTATCATGGGAACTGACATAAAAATTTTTAGAAAAATAAACACTCATTTGTAGTGTCTCAAAAATAAAAAACTGAATCAATTTAAAAATAACATTATCAATGTTAGAATTTTATAAAATCATATAGGGTTAATCATCTTCTGACAATTTTATGAAAACCTTAAGATATCCATGGTATCACCCAAAAAAATTGGAAAATAAAATACACTCCAATTTCATCCTCAGAAAAATCAAAATTAGAGAACTATTAAATGGTAAAGCAGTGTTGTTAGAATTTTATAAATTTCCACATATAAGATCTTGACTTGAAGTTTTACTAGAGGATAAGATCTGCCTTGAGATCAGATAAAAAAATGTAAAAATATTAGGACACGAATGACACCTCAATTAAATGCATGAATCCTTCTCTATCCAAGAAAAAGCTCTACTGTCTTTATTTCCTTTCACCGACAGGTGGGGCTAGCACCAACTCGGGCCCAAAAGCCACACCTCTACCCCTTGCTCCCATGTCTTCTTCCCCAGCAAGCTAGCCACCATGGCTTCCTCTATTTCTAGTCAAATCGAACATCCTCGTGTGGCTTTAACACAACCGATGTCAAGCATGGCACTTGAACTTTGCCACAGCATTGCACTGCCCTCCCTATGCCTTGGCATCCTGGATTTCCACGTCACCTTATCTCAGCTCTGCGACAAATGTGGTGGTGAAATATGTAGCCCCAAGTTCACACACCTTACCACCAACCTCCTTGCCTATAAAGCTACCTAAGAGCCATCCAATTGTGCGCATAGTCTCCTACCTGACACTATTGCCACAATCCCAACACCACCAATCCACGGCCAAACATCGAGCACAAAACACCAATTTCTAATTAAATTCATAAGAAGCGTCACCATTTACCCCTAAGTATATTCCCCAACTCAATTTGAGTTATCCCTTGGCGACGAACCGCCACATCGAGCTCCATCTTCACCAAGGCCAGCGATTGGTGGCAGCTCTCTACAACCACTCTCAAGCATGATAACATATAAACATGGAACTCCCTCGACCTATTGATGCTTTCTCCTTTGTCACTCAAGCTTGAGTCGCCCGTCACCGGCCTCCTAGCCAACCACCTCCATCACGCGCTGCTGGCCGTCGTCCCCGAGCCACTCCGGTCGATTTCCCCAACCGCTGGCTGGTCCCCTACCATCCCTTGGCCTTGCTCTTGCTTTCCCCACCACTGCCCGACTGGCACCAACTATGCCTCACCGCCAGCTTGCTCGCCTTCCATCACCCCTGTCCCGGCCCTATGATATGTGGGACTCGATGTCAGCCACTGCATCTCACAAGCACATGAACAGCCACTGACAGTGGGTCCATCTCATCAGCCAATGTGGACTGAATTCAAAAACCCCGTGTGAAATAGAAAGGCGCTTTCATTGTGTGAAAGCATATCTCCTATTGTTCTAACTATTTTTGCAAACTGAATCAATTCAATCATGCATATCTTTTGCATCGATCCTAACTCCAAATGAGGCGAAACAAGTTTCTAAGTTCATGTTAAATCATGATTTAGTTTCTTAATATATAATAACATTTATTTTTTAATTAAATTTTGAAATATTTGAATTAAAATTTTGTAGAAAACGCTAATATGGCACTATTAAAAATATGAAAATCCTTGCTCTTAAAAATATGACATAAATTCCCAAAAATAACTAAGACCATAAGTAGTCCATTTCAGTAAAAATATTTAATTCTTAACTTCTAGGCATAAGTTAAAAATTTAAAACTTAATATAATATAGAATATACTCTATTAAGAATTTTTGCAAGTTAATTTAAAATAAATGAAGCAAATATTCAAATATTCCAGAGATCATGAGAACCCCATTTCTAAAAATAAATCTGAATTTAGACTTAGTTTGTATCAAACTTCTATTAAGGTAAGTATTCATCATATACCTTATTCAAATAATTGTAACTAGTGGAAATGAATTCAAAATCTGGTGGAAATAAGTTATAAACCTTGTAAAATTATAAATCCTCTATTTAAATAAAAATAATTAATATTTGACTTAGTTGAGTTTAAATTCATAAATAACTTTGTTTCCTATACATATGCATAATTGGTATATAAATGAAGCTCATAAATAAGTGTTAATGTAAAAGAAACCAAATTGTTAAATACCTTACAAAACTAAACCATTTAATGCTCTGTAAAAATGCATAGTATAAAATAAACAAATCTAAAATAACAAGAAACAAGTTGGATATACCCCATAGGACCAGATTATCTGATCCCAAAAATAGAAATATGTCTTTATGTAATATGCACATAATGATTTAGAACATAAGCAAACAAATATAAATAAAATATCAAAAATAAATGCTAAATCATATAGAACTAGTTTTAAAGGTCAAGACTATCTCAATCTGCAAAAAGAATTTAATGTTTGATTTAGTTTGAATTAAGTTCATATAGAATTCATTTTCTATGCACATAAAAACTAAAACATTAATAACTTTCACAATAAAAGCTAAAATATATGCAAAACCAGTTTGAGATTAAGACATTCTAATGCTATGAAAAGGGTTGCATGAACATGTGAATTGCAATCACAAATCTAAAACGAAATCTAAGCATTTATAATGTAAACTTTAGAAATACATAAGATTAGAAAATAAATAGAACATCACAAATAATAAACACTAATATCAATAGAACCAGTTTAAGTATGCTCCCTAAGATAAGATCGTCCTGTTCTGCGGAAACAATTCTGTATAAACATGCTAGCGCATGGCGTATTGTGCGTGTTCGGCCTGGTGCTGGTAAACCACGAAGGCGCAAACAAATCGAGCACAATCCTGAAGTTTTTTTTTTTCAGCCCACCGTTTTCAATAGACAAATTAGGCACACAACTAATCGAGTTAATCTCAACACCTAAAATCTCTGAGACTCCTCTTGACAATCTAGTAAGAACTTTTGTACTACTGCATTTACACTGTAAGTCACTCCTGACTGAATATATAGCCTAGGAAACAGTCAGTTTTCTTTATTTCTTCTCCAGACTAACCTAGTGGCCCTTACCTTCTACCTCATTTAATTAAGTTACGCTACTAATTAATTAAGTTATTATGCTACTAATCCAATCGTTTTCTTATCATGTCTGCTACTAGCTACTAGACCTCAACGAACTTGAGTGCACACATCACAATTGTGGCCATGCTCCAATAGCACTGGAATTAAAACCATCGATCGATGTTGAAACTGAAATCATCAGCGGCAGTGATCAGCGAGTTCCAGTCGATGGCAGCATCTTCAGATCCATCGACGACGATCCCTCGAGATCCTGACGACGAGATGTCGTGAGAGTTCTCGGTACGTCCGGTACTGGCGATGACTTCGGCGGTGAGGTCCGTTCTCGCCGCCGGTACTTGTTGGTGGTGGACCGCTTGGTCATGGGCTGGCGGATTGAGGGGGCGACGATCGAAGGATCTCACGGTGCCTGTGCTGACGTACACGCGGCACACGCTGAACTCGTTCCTCAGCTGCATATATAAGCAGACAATTACTTCATGCTCACAGAGATTAGTGATGAACGTAACATGCACATGTGTAAGTTAAGAGGTTGAGTCGTTAATGGCAAGCTGGCAACATTAATATTCCTCAAATCAACTTCCGTTTCCATATAAGCTAGATTGAACAAACCGAACTCGTCAAATTAATGGCCACAAGCGTACGTACCCTGAGGGGTGCGGCGCCGGCGCCGGCGTCGGCGTCGGCGACGGCCTTGTACTCGTTCATCTTCCACCTGGTCTTGATCCCCGTGGGCGCGCGGCCCTGGTAGAATACCATGGTCCTCTTCACCCCGATAACCTCGTTGGCCGAGGAGAAGACGCAGGACGGCGACCCGTGGCCTTCCAGTACCCCGACGGAGTGGTGCGCGCCGGCCTGCCGCCGTGCACCTCCCTCTCCGCGCGGGGAGAAGAAGAACCATTGCTCCGTGTCACGCACGCTTGCCTCCCCCGCCATTGCTGCCTCACGCACGCACGCATGTACATATATATATACGGCCAGTATATCACAGGCCAAGATGTTAGTAAATTAACCATATATTGCTGATCGATCTATATATTTGCTTATGGCTAGAGTTGGATAGAATGGGCTACTCACACCGGAGCTGGGAAGGATGGTAACTGTAGACGTCCACGACGGGGATGACACGCTCGATGATGGGCTTGGCGTTGGCTAGACGGTGGCGAAGGTAGAAGCTAAGTAACTCCTCTTCCGTTGGGTAGAACCGGAAGCCCGGCGAGGAGAACGGATCACTCGCACCACTAACTGCCATCGTGCATGCACACGATCGATATATCCTTGCTCCACAACGTCGATCGACTGCAATCTATGCGACTATTAATGTTCCTCAATTCCTAGCTGCTTAATTGTTCTCTTTTCTTGGTGATGCAGTAGCAATAGCAATTGGCAATAGGAAGGAGATGCATGCGAACGATCAGCTGGTGAGAATATATATAGGATGGAACTGATGGAGTTGGTGTTGGGTCATACACTTCACAGGAAAGGGGAGCTAGGTTGAATATTGTTAATTTCGAAGAAGTTACAGCGCGCGACGATCATGGTTCACGTGTGGACCAGAGGCGAACGAGAAATCAACCTAGCTAGCTAGTTAATTATCTAATATTCCTGTATATTCTAGCTTGTGTGAGGTATAACATAGCGACATGTGGCTGGTTCTCTCACTATACAGATCTCGCCCTGCGACAATAAGCAAGAAATTAAGAAGTACATCATCGATCGTATCGCTATCTTGGAATAAGTCTTGGACATTATTTGACGTACGTACGTAGGTCTTCTGTTTATGATCGTGCTATGCATACATGTAGGTAGAGACGAAAATTGCGGCATTTGCACGCTACAACAAAATTTCAGATAGCTATATATATATATGGGAGATAAATATATATATACTAGGATAGTTTTCGCGGTGTGATACGCCGCGTGTGTTGTTTTTTTCGCAGAAACAATTTCATTTTTTTTCGGCGGTGTTTTTTTTTTAAAAAAAAAATCGCCGAGAAAACATGCGAAACGGTTGAAAGGATACAAATGCAATCATGTTTTTTTCGCATCTATCTGGGTCCTCTCACAAAGGATCCACAATTGCGCTAAATCAAAAGGTCATTTTTGTGAAAAACAGCTGGAATGATCAAAATGTAATTACGCTATTTTTTCGGTATTTATTTATGGTCCTTTCACGAAAGATTCGTAATTTTTTTGAACCAAGACTTACACGTAATTACGTATTTTTTGAGGGGTCTAATCGTGAAAAATTCAAAACGAGCTGAGCTGGCCGGCCAGCCGGCTCGGCTCAAATCGCTGATAAGCCACGATTCCTTGTAACTTTATTTAAGGTATTATTATATACAAGCTAGCGATGAGTGTTTTGTGATAACGAAGCAGCTTAAACCATACAAAAGGAGGAGAAAGAAGAGGAAGAAGAAGAATAAGAAACGGAACAAGCTGAGTTGACTAGTTGAGTCAAGGCATGCAGCTAGCCCAGGTCGTCCAGGTCTGTGACAAACGCCGGTTGGTCATGTGTTTACATGTGCATCAAGTAGTTAGTAAGAGTACATGTGCATCAAGTAGTTAGTAAGAGTACGACGTACGTATCACCCTTCGGATACAGGTCGCACAAATTTTAAATTAAAATTTATCGGGGTCAAAGGTCATGTATGCATGCATATGCCAACGTTGGTAAGTAGTAATATTACAATTTATCGGACGAGAATATGAGATAAAAAGGTCACTGCTACACTTGAGAGAGAAGCCAGCGTAAGCTGAAAAACTGAGTGAAATTTAACAATCATATGTACATGCTACCTATTAGCTAGTTACTTGGAAATGTCATTGCATGCAGCACGCTGTTCTGATCAATCTATATTTGTGATGAGTATTTGACTTTGTTTAAGCTTATGGTACTTAAGTTTGAGTTTAAATTGAGTTTGTTTTGGTTTTAAGCAATTTGAGTTCAAGGCGGTACTACCGACATGGTGAGGCGATAATCTTGGGATTACGGTGGTGCTGGGCTTTGTGAGGCGATAGTTGTTTTCTAGTGAGGTTGTTTTTCTAGGTTGAGTGAGGCGGTACCATCGGCATTGAAAATGTGGTAGTACCATCTTGTGAAGCGGTAGTTATTTTTCGAATGAAATATTTGAGCATTGAATTGTGATTAAGTAATATTTATTGCATATTTTGTTGAGTAATGCTACATAAAATTCTGCTTATGCGTGATGGTTGCAAGACTTGAGGTAGGTTATGGTGAGGCGGAGGAGATTGGAATTAGGCTAGGAGAGCTGAGATCCGCACGATCAAAGTGACACATAAGATGACTAAGATCGAGTTCTTTGCAAGCTAGGAAAACAATTAGCTGAAGTATAAGCTCTTGGTGATGGACATTGAGGGCAATGACAAGGTGGATCGGGACTATGCTCGAGAGGAGCTAAGGTTCAAAACAGATCAAAGAAGCCGAGGCCACCATGGTCGAAAGCAGACAAGAACATGTAGCATGCCAAATGATTTGAGCCTGTTTGTAAGCAAGGACGGTTTACGAGGATCTAGGCGCTTGAGAGGTTTGGTGGAAAATCATTGGAGCAACATAGAAGGTGATGAAGCATGAGCAATGCTTTGAGGCGAAGAAAATGCAAAAAGACGGTAGAGGGACAAATTGGTAATTTACCCATTATCGGACATGGAGGCGGTTTGAAAACTATGGTGTTGGCCTAAGTGGTTTAGATTAAGCTAAAGTCGAGATGGATGCGATTCGAGCTTGTGGAGCTAATTGGAGTGTTATGGAGAAGGTCATTTTGAGAAGCATGTACGTGAAAGTGTAAAAATTGTTATGTGTTGCGTTAGCAGGTTAGCCTATGTTGAGTGTGGATTGTATCCACAGGGTGTTCAGGTTAGAGTGTTTAGGGTTGCCTACTCTATATAAGTGGTTGGATGTAGAGGGAGGTAGAGAAAAGATTTTTTTTAGAGAAATGACCTCCTTGAGAAAGAGAGGAGGGTCTTTGTGTGTGTGCGTGGGTGCTCTTGAAGAGCTTGCCCTCCTGTGGAGAGGCTTTGTATTCATCCCTCTGAAAATGAAATAGAAATCAACACTACTATAGAAAAAGTCATTACAAGCGGTTCAAAAACATCATTACAGATGGTTTTCGAAATCTATAACCATATGTCGATGATAATTACAACACATTACAGATGGTTTTTGAACCATCTGTGAAATACATATCATAGGCGGTTCTTAGTATAAACCATCTATGATAATTGAATATCACGTATGGTTCTTATTACAAACCGTTTGTGATATCCTATTGTCACAGACAATCCTTAGTAGAAACTCTCTGTGATATCATATAACCATAGACGGTTCATAGTGTTAGCTGTCCGTGATATGAGATGTATCACAGTCATTTTTTTTCTTAAGAATCATGTGTGATATTGTTGTATTGATGAAGCTCTTTTTGTTTATGGCTAGTCTCAGAAAATGCTGCCCATGGTATGTAAAACAAGCGATTACAGATTACATCACAAGCATATTATCACATTCATTTCAAAAATCAACTCAGATTACATATTGCACCACATACAATACATCCATTTAAGAAATCAACACATATATATTCACCAATCGAATGCACAACTACAATTCACAAATCTATAGCATAAGTTTTATAAATTAACTAAGTAGTAATTCATAAATAACACAACTTATCAAGTTAGGCAGAGTCGAGCTCGCCTTCTGGCTTTATGACCTCATGCAACAAGAAGGAATAGTGTTGCCCTCAAATTTTGATCAAATCGGTCTGTTCTAACACAGTTGTAGCGCATTTCCAAACTTATCTATAAGAAGACTAAAGTCGTGCATATATATAAATTGATAAGTATGAAACAATTATTGCAAGATTGACAAACCTTCAGGTCATTAATCTTCTTTGTATTGGTGATGAGTTGCATGTTATAGCAGACGTGAAATCTACATAGGTTATTTCTCTTTCCTGCTGGTGGTAGCCTTTGTAAAAATAAATTGGTTAGTTCAGAGGAATTATTTCAGAGTGTGATATCGATTATTATGTACTAGCGGATACCAAAATTTAAAATTGTAGTTCAACTTTGACCCGTCCTTGCGTGGTCCGCCACGAGCTTTGTACACTTTGAACGACCTACGTGATTTCAAAAAGTTAGCTGTGGCCATTTCACGAGCAACATACACCTTGAGCGATCTCCATGAGAGTTATTTATACATCTAGGATGTTTTGATATTCAATTATAAAATCTATAACTAATTGTGTCTTATAAATATCATTACAGAAATATCTAAAGAGAAAAAAAATCAAACAACAAATACTAATCATAAAAGTTACGCCAAGAGATATAGAAAAACTTTTAGTTCAACAAGCAAGCTCAATACTACTCGGTTATTAGATTAATTCAAGATAAGTAAATAATAAAGATAATTTCAGTAATCAATACATTGACAAGATATGATACCATAAATATCAACAAGTATTCATTGAGAAACAATATTAATTATTTGATAGATCAAGACAAGGCCACTTAGGGCTTTTCCAGGTCTGCCATCATTTATGCCTCAGCTTCTGCAATAAAGGCTTTTCGATTCTCCCTAAAGTTCCACAGCTCTGGCACAGTGCCTATTTACTTGATGCCAATAACTGATTGACTTCCAGTCATATCTCTTAATCCCTACAAAAACGATCTTATTGTTGTGAAAATGATGTCAAGTCATATCTCTTAATCCCTACAAAAACGATCTTATTGTTGTGAAAATGATGTCTTGGTATATTATCAATAACCACGTCGAATTACATACTATAAACATTTATATTACCTCTATAAGCTCTGTTTTGGCTTCGTATAACTCTGTATTCGCTCTGCACTCCTTAATGATGTGTCCCATATATATATATAGAGAGAGAGAGAGAGAATTGCTAATGTGCTCTCGAGAGTGCTCTCGAGAGTTTTTACGAAATCCGTGATAAAAATATTCGATCTGAACTATTCATCTTCTTCATCTTGTTGAAATGTAGCTATAGACAAATTTTCGTATTTTTTTGAATTTTTTTACTATTTATTTTGCATTTTCTAAAATCAGCGATCTAATTAGTTTTGGACCATCCAAAAAGCCTGATTTTAGAAAATACAAAACAAATAGTAAAACAATTCAAAAAAATACGAAATTTTGTCTATAGCTACATTTCAACAAGATGAAAGATGAACTGTCGATCGAACATTTATCACAGATTTATAAAAGCTCTCGAGAGCACGGAAGGATCCGTGCTCTCGAGAGCACATTAGCAATTCTCTCTCTCTCTCTATATATATATATAGGAAGCCTTTTCCGTACTTCTGGGAGTACATACTCCCACCTCTAATATATCATTTAAATGAACACTTTATACTTCTTTATCACTTTTAGTATACTCTAATGCAACATGGTTGAAAAATTTTCATCAGAATCCTTTATTTTTTTACTACATACCCTTTTCCATATGTAAAAGGAATATATAAACAAATATTGCTATAAATGGTGGACTTTAATGAAATTTTTGGTGGAACTCACTTTAGAGTATCTTATAATTAGTATTAAAGTATACTCAAAAGAATAAAGAGGTATAATAACATCATTTAAATAGTATACTAAAGATGGGAGTACGTACACCCAGAGTATATATGAAATCATTTTCATATATATACATGTGTACGCGTGCGCGCAATATAATGTGCACAATTCTTCGCGAGCACGAGGAATTTGGATGGCAAAGCATGCACGTGCGAACACACACAGTGTGTACTAGCTAGACTACTAGTTACCTTCGGACGTATGCTTCGTGTGGGCCGCCGAGTCCTTCCGGTGCAGGTAAAGCTGAGATAATACCACATTCTTACGGCAGTTTGGTGTGAGTAGACGTGCATGTAGGCTCCCGGCAGGACAGACGAAGATAGCGGAGAATAACTGGTCGGGGCAAACGATCGATGCCATGAATAATTGGCCCTCTCCAATAATCTTTACACACTAACATTACCATGCATTGCAATGCAAGGGCTCAGCTAGGTTTGTTTTGTTGGTGTTTCAGTTTTGCATGTACATGTGTTTGGCAGTTTCAGTCTTTGATGAGGTCATCTACGTGCTCCTAATTTTTAGGATGCCATGTAAGGACACGGAGATGGATGCCTCTGCTACGTGGATGATTGGACAGGGACATACATGATTTCCTGAAGGGAGATACTAGCGTTTGGACGTCCGATTACTGTTCATCCCATCGGACGACTTTTACAACATTTTTTTTCTACGTATGCAACATTTTTTTTCCTACGTGTGCAACATTTTATTTGAATGCTTGCAACATCTGTTTACTGTAGCAAATTTCACTGTTTGTCGAAGGAAAATGTTGTACGCGTTGACGAAAAATATTGCACATGTATGAAAAAAATGTTACAATATATTCGGAAATTTCGAACATCCGGACACAAGTCATTAGATTTCCTGAACGGTTTCAGCGAGCGAATTGGTCAAGATCGACTGAGCATGTGCAAGACTTACTCGGTAGTTGCCATGACGATGGAAGGAAAATTAAAGACAATGTAATTTTCGTATGCAACCAAGGCAGAGAGAGAGAGAGAGACTACTGCTGCTGCAGTACTAGTTGAGAGTGCAGAGCCTGGAATTCTCCATGATTCATCATGGCTCAGGAGCAGCTAATCCAGTGGAAGACTGGCTTCACCAGGTCTAAGTCCAATACACTTCTTGTCTTCTTCAGAACATGCTTTCTCTAATTTGAACCGATTTAATTTAATTCGACTGCAAGTTCGGTCCAAATTAGACCTGTCATTTTCTGCCTGCTGCGATTAGTCTCTCAAGAACGCGTTCGTTTGTTGTCGAGAGGACGTATGAGCTGCATGCTTGCAGGGACAGTGATAGCTGCCTGATAGGTGACTCTTCACTCTTCAACGGATCGAACGCGTTTCGCATCCTTGTGAGCAAGATGCCATACATATCTGTTTCATGAATTCAACTTGTCGCTGGGTTGATCCAGGGATGGCCTGCAGCTGCGTACAATTAGCGTACATTTGGAATTCTATCCGCTGGGAATGGCCAATTCAGAAGTCAGAAAAGTCATTTTCGCCGGAGAACGGCTAGATGGACTACTACTTTTTTTATTAAGGGCAATGTTTAGAATGCAGAAATTTCATAAAAAGCAGTTCAATTTCCGTAAGAAATGGTGAAAAATTCCCGCTTTCAAAATAGGGTCTATAGGTGTGTATCTAAAGGCACGATGAATTCCATGGAGTGGAGAAAAAAAGTAGAGGGGTCTAGATGAGTCTCAAGAACCAGGGCATGGAATAATGCCATCCTAACAAAGCCGTCTAGAGAACTGAAAGATGAATCATGTAAGTCAGGACCGATTGCAAATTTGCAATCAGCACTCTTCATGCCGAATCGCCTTTTTAGATGGTCCAAGTGCTGGCTGACCATTCCCTCAAGTTCTATAACGAACAAACAATATTTTACGGTTTAATTCAAGAGTCAAGAGATCACTGCAATTCCATCCATCTCCACTGAACTTCTTCATAGGCAGATGGTTCCAATTAGATGCATGGTTAGGCCATTTTGACAACTTTCACTTTCAAATCGCAAATCTGACCTGGAGTTTAGCCATCCATTTAGACATTCATTCCAGAAGAAAGAAAAAGCAGGCAGGTAACAATGCAATGGCGCACGCACACAAAAAGAACCCGTAATTAGGAGTGAAAACAGTCCGATACAAGTGGATATCGTTTTTTCCGTATCGTTAACCTTTTTTTTTCCAAATTCAGAACCTTATACCGGCTAGTCGGACATGGATACGAATCTGATTTATTCGGGATACAGACATGGGACGGATACATTACGGGTTTGGGTTAGAAACGGATAAAGTTATACGGATAATATACACAGATATAGAGTAATATATGTTAAATTAAACCATACAAGTGCATACCATAATAGAAAGTTATATATCAACCAAACTCAGTAGGTATTATAGAAAGAATATATATGCTACTTGATAATCCATAGAACAAACTAATTGTCAAGATAAATATGTTGCCATGAAAAATATGTAATGAATTGGCTGGACCTTGTTGGATATATGAATGGAAAAAATCTAAATGTTTGGATCTCGTATCGTATTTGCCGGATATTAACTACTCTGAATCTAATTCCGAATCCGGATTTAAATATCTAGATCATTCTTCGGATCTAGTCGGATAGTCAAATTCCTTTCCAAATCTAATCCCGATCGGATTCGGCTCCGGATCAAACAGGAAATATCTCGCAACTCGAAATTGCTATACAAGACATCTGATTTTTTTCCTGAAATTTTTAAAATTTGTAACATTTGGATGTGCTTAGTAATTCATCTGCCTCCACTAGAGCTGTAAACGAGCCGAGCTCGAGCGAGCCTGGCCCTCTAGGCTCGAGCTCGGTAAGGCTCGAACCAAGTTTGATCCGAGCTCGAGTTGTGGTTCGAGCCTCGACTCAGGCTCGAGTTTGGCTCGGTCCAAGCTCAAGTAGGCTCGAGCTCGGCTCGACTAAGCTCGGTAACCTTAATAAGCTCAAGTAAGCTCGGTAAGCTCGTATAAGCTCGGTTATTCTGGTAAGCGCAGTAGGCTCGGTAACAAATTCGAGTAAGCTCGGCTCGAGGAAGCTCGGTAACAAGCTCGAGAAAGCTCGGCTCGAGTAAGCTCGGTCTAGGTTTGCGAACTATTCGAGCTCGGTTCAGTTAAGCTCGCGAGCTCAAGCCTGAGCTCAAGTTCGACTCGTTTGGAGTTCGAGCCGAGCTCGAATCCAGCCTCTCGCGAGCCAAACTCGAGTAGCTCGCGAGTCTCGAGCTTTTTTTCTTTTACAGCCCTAGCCTCCACCTCCATCTCCGGTGAGGTCGTGAGCGTTGCCCTTCTTTTGAAAGGAAAAAAAAGAAACGGTTTAAGACTTATGTAGTCGGTCCTCAGGAATTAGGTTGACTCTTAACTAGTCTGCAAGATGGGTGAGCAATTTAACAATTTGGGCTACTAGATCAAACGATTGATTTTGTTCTGGTCTCGTCTAACACGTACGATTCATGCAAAATCTCCAAGGGTCAGATCAGGTTTGAGTGGAATGCATGACTCGGTTGTACGCATGCATGTTTCCATACATCTGTCTCGCTCAGCCTCAAGTCTTGACTTCAAAGTTGGAGCAGTCCACATGACGATTTCAAGACGTTTCAGATCGGCAAACATATACATCACATAAACACAAATTCTCCTAGCTTGGCAGGTGAATAGTAGGATGTGTACCAGAATACAACCAACTTGAGAGCTGAGATTCTTCTCAGAAGGAGATGTGAAATCGAACAATGAAAACCTAGCTAGTTAGGCCATGCCGTACTGACCTCTATTGCTTTCTTTTTCCAGGCACCAACTAGCAATTAGGCAAGCCAAATTCTTCTAACTTGTCTGCTTGTAGGTGCTCAGGATGGTTGGTTTCCAGAAGGCCTAGAACTGCTAACAAAACCTGCAACTTCGCACCTGAGTTCCAATGAAGTGAACTACTTCTGATTTTTTTGAGCTCCAGAGGACACACTAAGAACCTCTGTTGTCCTGCATGCCTTGTATCAAGAGGATTGGAAGCTTGTCATCTAAACCGCCACACAAGTTGAAGAACGTATTTACAGCGTATTAATTGACAAACTGAAACTATACGATCTTCATAAAGATTAGAGCTCTTTCTAACATATCATTCTATCATGTAGCCCTGGACTACAGCACAGCCCATGTCTCTAGCGCTGCCTGTCACCCAAAAAAAAAAAACAGAAATGCTACCAAACGGTATACCGTTGGGAATCAATTCCAACGGTATACCATGGTTCATTAGGTTCGCGGGTGAGTTTCAGTACCAGGTTTCACAGGTAAGTTTCATGATGTTTCACGGATAGGTTTTATGAGTTTCGTGAGGTTTCAAGTTTCATACGGTTCGTGTTTCATTAAAAAAAGGTAGCATTGTGCTGTCTGATGAAACCTTTGGTTGAAACTTATCTATAAAACTTTTTTTAATGAAATACGAACCGTATGAAACTTGAAACCTTACGAAACTCATGAAACCTATCCGTGAAACATCATGAAACTTACCTGTGAAACCTGGTACTGAAACTCACCCGCGAACCTAATGAACCATGCTATACCGTTGGAAGTGATTCCCAACGGTATAGCGTGTGATAGTTGCTCTCAAAAAAAAAAAGAAGAAGGAAGAAGAAGAACAATTCGATAACAAGCGCATAAATCAAATGACCACAGAAAGTAGATCTGGGCCAACAAGAGCACAGCATTTAGGAATCTCCGAACGGGGCTCCAATTTTTCTTCCTGCATGCGTCCATTCCAGACTATAATTCAGTTCATGCTGTATAAACACACTACCATCGTCGATGTGATTACATCAGTAGTATTTATTTGGAACATCAATGCTGCTATCTTACGATTTTCAGCACTGGTAGTAACATGAAACTTTGTTAGAGAGAACAGAATCAACAGATTCAAGGAGAAAACCAGAAAAATATCGGATAATGTGTATGTACATCGTACATTGACCAGAACTGCAAGCAGCCAAAGTATGATTGTGAAGCAACATATTACATACCCCTTTGTGATTTTCCCACACATGGCAACAAGATCATTTACATATTGAAGCCAAAACGCTGAAATAAAGTAACCAGATGTTGATCTATGACATGGTCTGACCACCCCACTTAGTCCTAATCTCATTACAGACGAAGCCACAGCATGTTTTCTTATGTGCTATATCGTGGGCAGTGAAGTAATAATGCAACGTTAACAGATATAAGCATATGTGAAATCATGTAATAAAAAATTCGCTTAATGATGAAATTGGCATTGCAAAATGGTTGTGATCATGACATGTGTGGTGCTTATGCATGTGCTATGTTAGATGATTACTTAATATGCTTATGATAGCATTTTTTAGAAAAATGAGTGACCTCCGGCCTCTGCTAAAGCACATAGCCCAGTTTTATTACAAAGTTATCAGCTACATAGCTGAACAAAATGCAAAAGATAAAAGAAACAATACATATTTAACACCAAACTTAGAGATAACAAAGTCTAAAATTATGCTTCCATCCATTATTAGCAAGAAGCTCCAAAGCCACCACTTCAAGACGAAAGCACACAGAATAAATAGTCTCCCATGCTTCCTCCCGCTGCAGAAGCGCCCAGAACCTCATCTAATATGTTCCCCTGAAGATGGCCTGCAAAAATGAAATATATCATTTGTTTTGAAACACAATATCATTGCGACAACACCAAATTGCCCAACAAATAGCCGCCACCCCAATAAAAATCTGATTTTTCTTATGATGCCTGATACCATTGAGCCAATCACTCATCATATGAGACATAGAAATAGGATGTCTTAACCCAGTAACTATATGAATTAGTCTCCAAATAGACCTAGCGTGATGACAATCGAAGAAAAGATGTTGAATCGTTTTATTGCTATCACAAAAACTACACCTTTGATTGCCCACCTAATTTCTCTTAGCCAAGTTATCCTTTGTCAAAATAACACCACGCTGAAGATACCAAAGGAAAATCTTAATTTTTAAAGGAATCTTCAACTTCCAAATAAAATCATGAGAAAAAGGGGGTCTTGATTCATCTTAAAATGGTACATAGATCGAACTGAGAATTTCCCATTTTTACATAAATGCCAAAGGAAAATATCCTTCTCACTTGATAACTGAATATGCTCAATGGTAGCAACTAGGCTAATCCAACTATTTAGTCTTGTAACATCCCAAAATTTTAATAAAGTAAAAATAAATATTTTGAATTTGAAAATAATTACTTCTGAGTTTCTTGGCATCATTGGTTTTTAATTGAATTTCCTTGGAGTTTTGCATTGCATGAAAAATTAAATAAAGAGAATTAATGAATGGATAATGGTAAAAAGGCAAAAATGTAAAAAGTAAAAATTTAGAAAAACCGCCATGAGAACCCTGATCATTCAATTAAATCATTTTAGCCAGCAATTGAAATTTTATGCATAGAACAATGAAGAGATAAAATGGAAAGACAACATTTAAATCAAAATAATGTATTATCAGAATTCACATAAAATATTGGAATCACAAATGGAGCTAAAAATTTTATAGAAGCATTCTGAGATCAAATCCTTTTGAAAAACAAAATTTGAAAAATAATAGACTTCATTTGATCTCAAATAAAAATCGAAGCCAGAGGCTAGAAATTCAAATGGTCGCAATTGAAAGAATATTAGTAATTTTTCGGTAACTCATTTGTTTCTGAAAATTTTACCAGACCTCAAAATATATTCGAAGACCTTGGTCAAAAAGTTTCACCATTCTCTACCTCTAGTTGACCACCAATAAAATCAGAGAGAGCCCTGTTTTCCTCAAGCAGTCACCGACGTGTGGGCCATCCGTTGCTACTCCGTTCCGTTGGCGCAATGTTGAAGCTCCCAGTCACTGACAATGGACCCAGGCCCCACCTGCCAGGCCCTTCTCCCCCAACCCCGTTCGTGCCACTCAGTTCGTTCCACTGAGGCGAAGCCTTCGAAGCTCTGAGCGCAACCACACTCGATCACTACCACGAAGCCCACTCAGCGCTGCAATTCTTGGCTATAAACCGCACTGCAACGAGCCTCCTTCTCATTCCCCTCTACTTCTCTTCACTTCCCCAGCCTGAGTCGCCCAAGGCATCCCCCAAATCGCCATAGCCAGCAGACTCTGATGCTAGGGCGCGAAGCAAAATCCAAGTGATTGAGTGATCCTCCTCCCAATCCCTCACGTGTGGAGTATCCTTGGCCCCCACCGACTCCAGAGCAAGCCACAATTTCAGCTCTTCAAGGTGCAGCCCAAGACTGCGCAGGCGCTTCTTCCTCACCTCCCGTCGCATGCAGCAGCCCACAAAGTTCCTCGGTAGAACTAACGCAAAAACGGACTCCTGGTGGCCCGTGGATGCTCAAGCCGCCACCCATTCAAGCGGAGCTGCCCTCGTCTTCGTCTCCGGCAAGCCGCCATTTCCGCCGCCGTCCCTCCTCGGCTGCGCGCCAACCTGCACCTTCTCCGGCCGAATCGGTTCTGCCTCCAGCTGCGCCTCGCCGAGCTCTCCCTCCTGGTGCCGTCGCCTTCGCCGGAAGACCGCCGGAGCACCCTCGCCGCCATGCCCTAACCGGTCATCTGTTTCTGTCATTGCGTCTTTGGGGCGGTAGTCGGTAACCGGGAAGAAGAAGAGTGAGCCAAAAGGCGCTTTCACTTTTGGTAAAATGTATTCTCCGTTTTGCATTCAACCTTCTGGCCAGGATACATTCAACTAGTAATAACTGGTACATTTTTAGTCACAAACCAGTGACATAAATTTGTATATTCATATAAAATGAGAAACAATCTAAATATATATATAAATATTTAATTTTTGAACTCTTGTATAATTATTTAATTTAAACTTCGATTATGGTGCTAATGTGGTTTTAATGAGAATTTGTGTATAAATAGTAGTGAGATGATGAAATGAATATTCATGAGATGCTAAGATCAGAATGTATCCAAATATACAAAAATATTCAATTCTTGAATCATAGAACAATTATTAAAATCAAGAATGGGATAAACACACTATTATGGACAATATTGCTCATGTGAAAAATATAACCTTTACAACTATAAAATGAATTCTTGTTTGTCTCTGGAATCATAATAAACTCGAACATGTAAAGATGCTCAGTTGTTGAATTAAGTTTAAATTGTTTGCTTGGCCATCTTTAATGAACCTTATTATGGCCATTAGCAAAATAATAGCATAATGGCTCACAAAATGATAATGTAATTTATATCAAGTTCCTAAAAACAGCAAGGATCCATGAATGTGAAAATATATAAAGTAAGATTTAATCTGCATGTTCTTAATGAAAGAAAATGTTAATGATAACAATAAGTAAATAGGTAATCTATTGCAATTAAAGTCAAAATAATGCCAAACCAACTTTATAACATTTCTAGGATTGCTACCTGCTAACACCTGAAAAATGAATTAAAGATCTTGTATAATGTAGTCGCAAACTCAATATGGAGTTGGCCGATTTAAGGTTTCAAATGTGATCGTTTAAGCCTTTTCATTAACTCGCAAGTAGCTTATCTAAATCTGAATTTAGTAAAGAATAGTCTAGAAATGATCTTTAGATTATAATCTACCGTAATCTAAGAAAGTATTCTTAATTCATCTTGCTTTGACTCTGAATCCTAATAGAGTAAAACCCGTAAGTAATAAGAATTGGCAGAAACTCACTGTACATAGTAAATCAATGAAACTTGCAACTAATGATTAATTCTATTAATCTTCACCAATTTTAGCATCTTGAATTCATAAAATAAGATTAATAAATTTATAAAAGAGCAATCCCTGTTTCTTGTAAAGAGTTTTATTTGTTCTTGTTATCTATTCCTTTCACTCTTATTGGAGTTTATTGTTTTGCTTTATTTCCGTTGTTCGACGTGTAGAACCCGTCGTTGTTGTTTCCATCGTCGTCGTCGGCCGCAATCCTCGTCTTCGTCGTATTCGTCAATTAAGCAAGGCAAGCATCCTTTGACCATATTGATCCCAGTATTTTATATTCCTTTTGTGCATCAAATTGTTTTATGCATGCGATTACTTTATGTAAATTGCTATCTTGTGGAATTGGTAGTTATACCTATTATCTCGTGAATCTCCTTTGATGATTATGAACATGTGAACCTTGATAACCGTAGATTGAGGATAGGCATTACTTAATGTCATCATGGGTATATACGTTCATATTATTCCTGCTTAGCCATGCTTTAGTATTTAAGGATCAGATGATCATGATTAAAATTGTTTCTGAAATGTTTTACACGAAACCTAAATGGTCCTTTTTGGGAAAAATGGTTGCTAGTACTTTGATTAAAAACCCAAAATAAAACTATGTTTTGATGCGGGCGATTATTGGCAATAGTCGGAAGTGCAATAAGGGTCTTGCACGTAGTGTAGGGTGAAGTGTCGCCCATGTCGGACTAAGGACCGAACATCGTGTTGTATGATCCAAGAAAATCCGTACAAACCACAAGGGTGAGGATGGGGTAGCCATAGCTTGTTATGTTAATTAGACATGGCTTTGTTCATTGGTAGGCGGGAGCTTAGCACAGGCATTCCGGTTAGGTCTGCTTGGACGGGTTTCCACCCATGCAACGGTGTACGCCCTGCCGTGTTTAGAAACGTTGTTGTAACGTCCCGAAATTTGGACCGATTTTAATTTTTGGAGTTATTCGAATTTTTGAAATAACCAACCCTTATTTTGCCTTTAATTGCATTGAATTGGATTTATCTGATTTTTGGGAATTTATTTGGAATTATTTGAGTTTTATTGAAATTATCTTCTCTTGATTAATTAATATCAGAAAAGGTATTTATCAAAAATAAGTGAAAATATTTTATTTAGCCTCTAAATGCCTTAAAATATTTTCTGGAATTTTTCTAGAATTTTTCGAGTATTTTTAGTACCCCAAATGATTACTCTTAATTATTAGAATTATTTTTATTGGAAAAATCGGAAAATCCCGTAGCTACAGTGTCGGGCCGAGCCCAACACTGTGCTCACGGGGAAACCCTAATCACCGCCCGCTCCCCACCGTCAGATCTAGATCGGACGGTCGCGCCCGATACCGTTTCGCCGATTCAATCCGCGCCGTTGAATCCCGATCGGACGGTCGATGTGACCGGACGACCTCGGGACGAGGCGACTGTCGCGCCGCCGTCGCCATTGGGAGTCGGAGATCATGTCAGAGATTGTGCGCGCGCCTCGAGGCATGTCCGAGCGAGTAAAGTTGTCGTCCGTGCTCAGCACTTCACCCCGCTCATTTCCCCTCATCTCTCGTGCACTCTCGCCCTCTGTAGCCCCCGCAATAGCTTGCCGTAGTAAGCCCTCACTTCCGCCGCGGTTTCCTTCGTGTTTCGCCGCCGTCCGCCGTTCCCCGTCGCAGACAAGACCCTCTCCGAACTCCCTGAGTCACGCCGCATCCATTGGTCCACTTCTTCACGCCGGAGAAGTCCCGTAGCGCCGCCGAGCTGGTCATCTTCCTCGTCTCCGGCCTTCGGGAACTGCTGCGCCACCGCCGTCTGCCCCGAGCTTCCTTCACCGTTCGATCTTCATCGCACGACTGAGGTATCGCCACGTCCACTCCTCTGTAGCGCTTGAATCAAATAGCCTCGATAGATCTTGTCCGTAGGATCTTGATCGTAAGGCTCGGGTAGGGCCACGTCGGCGTATGAGCAGTGAACTGCTCGGGTAACAAGGGCCGTTAGATTTTCATCCAACCGCATCGGTTAGGCCACGCAGGCTCGTGAATAGGGATTAGCTCGGTAAACCGTAGCCGTAGATCTTGGATCTGACCGTCGCCGTTGAGCCACGTAGGCTTAGCAATTGTGAATCGCTTGGGTACCGATGGCCGTTGGATCTCCATCCGACGGTGCACGTGTGTCCGCGTCGGTGCAGTGAATAGTGCATCGTAGCGTTAACCGCAACCGTAGGATCTTCATCCGATGGTAGGCGTGCGTCCACATATGCTCATGAATAGTGTTTCGCTCGGGTACCCGTGGTCGTCGGATTATCATCCGACCGATCGCGTGCGTCCACGTCACCCCTGCCGATGGCACGTGATGAAGACCGCCCGATTGCAGATCGAGGGCCGTGGTCGCGCCGCGTGTCAGTCGCTGAGTGGTCCAGGTACTGTTCACCGGGCCCACATGTCAGTGGGGGAGTCCCCGGCTGTGCTGACGTCAGCCTGACGTCATCGGGGCCCACTTGTCAGTGACCGAAGCCGACGTGGAGGCCCCTGGTGCCGACACGTGTCGCCGGTGGAATTAATCCGGATTTTCAGTAGGAAAATAAATGAAGTAATTCGGTTATTGTTTATTTGAATTTCAGCAAACTTAAAAATACTATAACTTTTGCATTTTAACTCGGAATTGAGTGATTCCAGTGCCCAAAAATTTGTAAAAATGTGAACTATTTATTGGTGATTTTTATTTGATTTTAGTGAATTGTTTGCTGTCTGTAATATATATTTATTGTGTGTTTGCTTGTACCGATTAGACTCCGAGTCGCCGGGTTTCGTCGAGGGAGAATTTGAAGACCCGTCGCAGAACCTCGACCAGAACCAACTCCTCTTCGAAGGCAAGTCATGCTTTGACCATGTTGCCCCTAGATTTCGAAAATTTATTTTGATTCAATTTACGCATGCTATATTGATTAAAAATGATATTGCTTATTGTGGGAAATGTAGCTAAAATACCAATTGGATTATGCCACCTTGTTAATGTTGTATATGCCCTGAATACCTTGTCCACCCTAAGATGTTTAATATGTTGGATATTAATATGATGCCAACACGGGAGGCTAGACCGTGAGTAGTAGCTTAACCTGCTTATATGCGATGAATGAATTTCCATAGCAAATGAATATTGCCTAAACAATTATGGGACGCATTTTGTAAAAGTGCGATGATGCCATATGATGGAATTAGAATAGTAGCCTGTGTGGTGCTATTCATGAAATAATGTGTGCATTGGCATGTGTTGCATAAATGCAAACCCTGGGTGGGAAAGGATTTGGATCGGGGCAAGTGGCAGGAAGGCTTTGTGCCTGGTGGGCCTGTGTGGCAACGGGTTGTATGAAAGAATGAATGGTCTGTGTCGAGAATTATGGTTGTCTTGCCCGGGACAGTTAAGGACTTAACCTTGCGAGCCTTTGAGCTGAGTTCCGTGTACAACCACTTGTCCGGTATGGGACGGACCTAGTTAAGTAGGTTTCTAACCTCTTTCCTTTGAAACCTCGGGGTGACAGTGCACACCAGTGCAACTGTAGGGGAAGCGTACCTGTGCTACGGCTTGGTACCCATTCAACGATACTTGCCCTGTCTAAACTTCGACTCTGTGTGAGGGGAGTGTTAGAAGGAAATGTGGAGGGTTCATCGGTCAAATGTTAGTCTCTGAAAGACTTTGTTGCAATCAATCACCTGTGTGGTGAGCGACTGTATCCTGTGGGTAAAGTGTACAGCCTCTGCAGAGTGTGTGTGTGAATCTATTCGAATAGCCGTGTCCACGGCATTGGACATTGCTCGGTGATTACAGTCAAGGGGTAGATTTTCAAAATACAAATATGGGATGGGTGGCTGTGTGCCAAAAAGTTGTGTGAATGAAACTAGGGCTGTGTGCCAAAACTCTTGAAAAAGAATTGAGAAATTAATTATTATTAATACTGATCTTACTGCTCTTAATCTAATAAGGATTACCTGTTAAAAGAAATACTGCTTTATGCAAAATAACCAATTAAGCCTTTCCTTGGAATAAGCCATGCATGTAGTAATAGAACTGCATTGTGCATGACTTGTTGAGTATGTTGTATACTCACCCTTGCATCGACAAAAACCTCGAAGATGAAGCCGTGCGGCTTGGGAGGAGAATTCATCGAAGGCCGGGAGGAATAGGGGTTGTGCCGCTTTCAAGAGCTCTGTGATTATGAAGGGTTCATTAATTCGCTTTTGCTTCCGGTGATAAACTTGTGCTACTCTGATATTTATCGCCCTGCGTGGCGAATTATTGTAAGGCGACCATAAGGTCATGTAACTCGACTATATTATGCTTGAAGTACTTTAATATTTAATTCATTGTGTATGATTGTGGTACTTCAACCTGTTTAGCTTTGTGTGTACCGGCGTGATCTGGATGATACGATATACGAGTGCGAATCCGTGGAAATTCGGGGCACGACAGTTGTGTTGGGTGTGTGAATGTGGATCCACGGCTTGGGTGTGTGTTTCTAGTTCTACGGCGGGGGATTTACGTCCCGGGCTGGTCAAAGCCATGTCTAGGTAATGTAACGACTATGTATGGTCGAAAGATCATGACTTGTGGGCAAAGTTGTACACCTCTGCAGAGTTTAAATCTAATTGATTAGCCGTACCCGCGGTCATGGGTGTCTTGGCGAACTTGCACGAGTTAAATGTTTTATTATTTTAAAAAGGGTTGGTATCATTTGTTTTGCAACTGTGCTTTACGTCGAAGGGTCGACATTGATGGAATTTCAGGAATGTGAATGATTCGTCGCTCACGTCGTGGAGGACTGTGAGTGTTACTAATGCTTTACTTATTTGTTATAAATCAAATGCTCTTATAAATTCCGTTTGCAAATAACTTGATTTACAAATTCAAATTCGCTTTATGCAAATTAACTGTAGTAGCCTTTCCTTTGAAATGGCCTGCATGTATGATAGGTTTTGCTCAAGTCTTGCGGAGTACGAATGTACTCACCCTTGCCTAATTATATTGTAGGTGGTTTAGTAAGCGAAGCTTCGAAGTTGTTCATCGCAGGTTGCGGGATTTTCTTCGTCGTGTTCTATCTGGTTTTATGCCTGGTCAGTTGCCTGCGGGGTCGGTTGGGCAAACTACAGGATATTGCTTCTTTTGCTGCTAGATTTCTCTGAGTTGTAATACTTATTTGTATAATCGTTTCCGCTTAATTATTGTATTGTATGGTTGTGATTTCCAATTGTTGTAAACATGTGAGTGCTAGCTACTGATCCAGGGAATAGTACAGTAATCACATGGAGGTTCCTGTTCATCAGAACGGGGTCTCACAAGTCTGTCTCCCACTAACGCTAGCTCTACGGAAAGAAATATGAAGTGGCACACTACTCAAAATCTTTTCCACTGTTATTTGAGGATTATTGGCAATATTATATAGAGTAGGAAATTGCTCCTTAAGTGGTCGAATCCCCACCCAAACATCTTCCCAGAATCTAGTTTGGGAACCATCATTAATTTGAAAGGACCCACAGCTTAGAAAATAGTCTTTGACCTTTAAGAGACCTTTCCAAAAATGAGAATCATTAGGTTTAATCCGAACCTGCGACAAAGGGTGAGAATACAAATACTTATTCCTAATCAAAGACTACCATGTCCCTTCTTCATTTAACAATTGGAAAAGCCACTTGCTCAGAAGACATCGATTCTTAATCAGAAGATTAGTAATACCTAGCCCACCTTGATCTTTTGGACGACAAAGAATGTCCCATTTAGTGAGATGGTATTTTCGCTTTGTACTATTACCTTGCCAAAAAAACCTTGAACGATAAAAATCCAACTTCCTTAAAACTTCCTTTGGAATTTCAAAAAAGGATAACATAAACATTGGAAGACTACTAAGAACTGAGTTTAGTAATTCCAAGCAGCCCCCATAGGACAAATGCTTAGCCTTCCAAGTACTTAATTTTTTCTTGAAGCGATCTTCAACTCCACTCCAATCATTATTCCGAAGTTTACGATAATGCATTGGTATTCCTAAGTATCGAAATGGAAATGCACCAACTTCGCAACCAAATAACTTAGTATAGTCATCCTCACATTGTTTTGCATCCCCAAAACAAAATATTTCACTTTTATGGAAGTTTATCTTTAGACCAGATAATTGTTCAAAACACAAAGTAATAACTTCATATTCTTTGCTTGTTCCAAATCATGGTCCATAAACAAAATGGTATCATCGGCATACTGTAAAATAGATAAACCATCATCCACAAGGTGTGGTATTACCCTTTTATTTGGCCATCAGCCTTTGCCCTTTTTATCAAAACAGCTAGCATATCTGCTACTATATTAAAGAGAATAGGAGATAAAGGATCTCCTTGTCTAAGACCCTTTTTCGTCTGAAAGTAGTGCCCAATGTCATCGTTGACTTTGATGCCCACACTACCACCAGAAACAAAATTTTCAATCCATTGGCACCACTTCGGACAGAAACCTTTCATACGTAATGTTTGTTGAAGAAAAGACCATTTAACCTTATCATATGCCTTTTCAAAATCAATTTTCAATATTACCCCATTCAGTTTCTTAACATGTAACTCATGAATAGTCTCATGTAAAATCACTACTCCCTCCATAATATTTAGACCGGGCATAAACGGCGTATCGAGAACGATGCACTACATTTCCGCAATTCCACAAAGCTTATTAGTGGCAACCTTGGTAAAAATTTTGAATATAACATTAAGTAGACAAATAGGCCTATACTGCTGGATTTGAGTAGCCTCCTTAATTTTCGGAAGAAGAGTAATTACACCAAAATTTAGACTGAATAATGGTAAATTATGATGAAAAAAATCATTGAAAAGAGCCATTACATCCCCTCTTATTAAATCCCAAAACACTTGATAAAACTTAGTTGGGAACCCATCGGGGCCAGGAGACTTATTATGTTCCATTTGAAAAATAGCCTCCCAAACTTCCTTTTCATCGAAAGGGGAGGTGAGAAATCTATTCTCCTCAGTCACTTGAGGAATATCAACAATGTGATCCTTAACCATACTAAAAGTATTATTTTGCAGAGAACCAAAAAGACCTTTATAATAATTTGTAATATATGCCTTCAAATTCGCATCACCAACTATTACTCCATCTTCCTGTTCTAACTTAAAAATTCTTTGTTTTCTATGTTTACCATTTGCAACCAAGTGGAAAAAATGGGTATTGTCGTCCCCTTCCAACAGATTCTTAACTTTAGCCCTTTGATACTACTTTATTTCCTCTTCCCTCAATAAATGAATTAACCGTTCCTTTAGAACTTGTTTCATATACATATCTTGGTCTGAAAGAACATTTAATTCTGCCTTTTTATCGATTGAATCAATCATATTTATAAGTTCCTTTTTCTCTTTTTTATTATGTCTAGCAACATGTTTCGCCTATCCTCTCAAATATTTCCTCAAAGTTCTTATGATAGCATGATAATGGTTTTGCTTGATGCAATGCGCTCGTATGAGTGGTTCCATGGATTAACTTTGAGTTAAGTCGTGGACTTGTGCTTGGATTCGTTTTCTAGTTTATTCGTGTGCAGGTGTTACTCGAGGGCGAACGTGGTCGATAACGGGACCGGAACTAGATTCATGGAGGAACTGAAGTTTGGTACTAGGTTGAGGGAGGAAGCAGGTCTTGATGATCAAGAATGTCATGCGGGACGTTCGGACTAGAGAATGTTATACATAGAGGCTGGTTAGTCACGTGAGTATGGCATGTAGGCTGTACACGTGCAGAATTGTATTGGGCCATGTTGGGCCAAGTGGAGTTGTATACAAACTCTTAGGATTGCTCATTATAAATAGGGGATGTCTTCTATTCAGAGAACTGGGCATTTAGGGATTGTACTCTTTTATTTAGAGTACTGTAACTAAACTAGACAAAATAAATAAATATCAATTTCTTCAGCCTGCCGGCCGAGCGTTGCCAGGGGCGAAAATTTTCTCGGCACTACAGTAAAAATCGTTGCTACAGTATTTTCACGAGCCACATTGCTGGCTACAGTAAATCACGGTTTACTGCACACACGCGATTTGCTACAGTAATTGATTCTGATTTTGTTTCTCCTTTTTATTTTGTTTTTAGATTGATTCATTGTTTCACCATGATAATTTTGATTTGATCCATTTAAAACCTTCCTAGGGCATGAACTTAGTGTTTCTCAAAGTTTCATTGGTTAATCTTTCGTAGATCTCGATTAATCTCGTAATTAGGGTTTAATCAATTTTCGTCATTATTGATATTGTTAAGGATGGCAACGGGAAAATCCCCACGGGGAGCGCCCTCCTAACTTAATCCCCGATAAGCAAAATTTCCCTACCCATGTCCCCGTACACAGGGCTTAATCCCCCCCAATCCACGATCCCCGACGGAGACTAATCCCCGAAAATACTATATAAAAGATCATATGCTACATGAATTAATCACTAGAGTAATAGTGCATGTGTGATTAAAATATGAGTGAATCACTAGAGTAATTTATATTTAGCATGTTTATTAATAATGACCTCACGTATATTCTTTTTTCTTTTGAAAATGATCATTTACTCTCATTTATTAGTGATAACGCGGAGATGGGGAATGGTGGAACATCCCCGTCCCCACGATCCCTGACGGGGGCAATATTTTCCCCGATAAGCCCCCCGCGGGGAGAAATTTCTCCCGTCCCAGTCCCCTAATAGGGGAATTCCCCGTGGGGAAACGGGGATCGGGGCCCCATTGGCATCCCTAGATATTGTCATCTTGTGAAGGCCATAACTCTAAATCCGTAGATCCGATCGAGCTGATTCTTATTGAGTTAGTTTTGAAATTGAATCTAGTTTCTACAATTAAATTTCATGTCAATCCAACAGTGGGATCATTACGAATCACTATTTTATTGAATATATATCACTCTGTTTTATCGAATCCGAATCAGGCAATTGGAGTCCGAATTGGGGTATTTCAAAAATCATCAAAATTTTGATTTTAGTTTCCGCGCAATCATTTACCCTCCCCCTCTAATTGCTAGTTTAGTATATATCGATCCTACAAGTGGTCTTAGAGAAAGGATTTTCTAATTATTCTTAACCGGTGATTAGAATTCATATCAATGGATCGTTATTCGACAAAACTATGTATTTTTGATGGTGTTGATTTTCAGTTTTGGAAGGTCAAGATGGAGGCATACATCCAAACTCAAAGCTTCGTGATTTGGGAAAAGGTGTACAAACCACATGAAGTGCCCGAGAACAATGACGTCAACTAAACCAATTGAGCATATGTGGAAGCGAATAGCAAAGTACGAAATTTGATCATCCAATGATTGGAAAGAAGCGACTTCGACCGTGTGATCCATCTCAAGTCTGCATATGAGGTATGGAAATCTCTTTGTGATTATCATGAGGGTTCAAACACAGTAAAAGAGGTACGTCAAGACATTTATAAGAAAGAATACATGTGCTTTGAGATGAAGCCTAGTGAGTCATTAGATGATTTATTTACATGTTTTAATAAAATTCTTAGCAATCTACGTGCTACCGGAGTTAGCTACTTGATGCTACAAATGGTCAACAATTACTTAGTGCTTTAGACATGTCAATTTGGGAGATGAAAGTTACATCTATTAGAGAATCAATTGTCATGAGCACACTTACCTTAGATATTCTTTTCTCTAAATTAAAACCTCATGAATTGGATGATCTTGCTAGGAAGAATTATCATAAATTAATTGCATTGACCTCCCAATATAGCATGTCTCGTAATAATACTTCTTCAAGTTTTGCTTTGTCTTTCTTGTCTTCACTAACCGATGAACAGATTGAGGAATTTTCAGAAGAAGATTTGGCACTACTCTCTTCACGTTTTAATAAAAGCCTTGCAGAATGTGCGAATGAGGAAGAGAATTGGTGGTGGTGCCCCTAAGATGCTATGAATGCGGTGATCCCAACCACATTCGTCCAAATTATACTAAATTTGCTGGTAAATCTTGAAAGGAGAATAAGGACAAGGACAAGAGGAAGGAGAAGAGGACTACCCCAAGTAGTAGCAAGAAGAGAAGCTTTATTGCAATACCCCAAATCTTCTTTGCCGAAGTAAATGAAAACCCTAGCCCTTATTTCTCTTTTCCTTTCTTGCCCCTGCAATTCCCCACTCCCAGCCGCACCTTGCTGTCCCCCCAGCCGAGCTCCAGCGCCCCCATTTTTCCTCCCCCGACTCCAGCAGCAGGCCGGCCGAGCTCTTCCCTGGCTCCCTTTTCCTTGCCGGCGGTTCTTGGCTCCCCTGCTCCGGCGAGCCCCTGGCCGGTGAGCTTTCCTGGCTCCTTCCCCCGTGCGTCTCCTCTGGGAGCTCCCCCAGCCACCAGCTCCGGCCGGCCGCCGCCCCATCTCCGGCTTGCTGCCGGCGACTCTTCCCCATGGGCCGGTGAACCTTCCCTCCCGTCCTGCGGCAGCACTCCTCCACCTCCCTTTCCTCCATGAGTAAGAGATTTGACGTAAAAACCCTAGGTTTTGGGGATTTAATCTCTTGCTTGCAAGGTTTTCGTGCTAATGCTTAGCAAGGATTCAGGATTTTGAGTTGTTGGGGGATGGGGAATGGAGAGACTAGAGTAATTGGGAATTTCTGTTTCGGGCACATTTTCGTCCTCGGTTAGAACTGCTAATTGAAAATTCTGCAAACATTTTCTGGGGGTTTGGCTATAGCAAAATTTGTAGATAATCAAATTACCTTTCAATAGAGACTGAAATCGCTAAATTTCGTTCCGCCGTTTGAAGGTTATGGCTATTTTACCGATTGCTGTTCAGAACAAGTTAAATTATGTTCGTCTGCTGTTCGTCGTAAATCTGAGAATAATCAGTGCTTTTCCCGGTCAGTCGGCTATAGAAAAAGTTGTAGATAATCGAATTACCTTTCAATATAGACTAAAATCACTGAGTTTTGTTCATCCAACTAAAAGTTATGACCGTTTTACCGAGTGCTATCCCGAGTTGGCAGATTGCTGTTTTCAGGTTTTAGGAGTGGGTTATGAAGCCGACTTAGTTATGAGTCTTGTGTTGAATTATGGGCGTGTTTTTGAGTGGGTTATATCCTTGTGCAGGTGGTGTGACCCCGGGTGTGGCAAATTCGTCTCGCCACACCGTCTCGAGAAGTTGAAGGCAAGTCCATTGTAGTGGTTGTGGCTTAGGTGGCCATTATGTTTTGCAATGACACAATTATCCATATGTTACATTAATATTACTGTGTTTGATTTTGCATGCGATACGATGAATGAGAATGGTTAAATGATTATGCCATTATTTAAAACGAGTCCATATGCAAGTGTAGTGCGATGTGAATTGTTGGTAGCGTTATGAAATTTTGGTCATCATGTTGTACTAGCATGGTGGGAATGATGTTTTGCTTTAGTATGTGATTAATTTGGAATTTGATTAGATTAGCATGATAATGAGGATGGATGAATGTTAGCATTGGGAAAGTAATTAAGTTACTCAATATCTATTATTGCAATGCATTATGAATTGTACAAATGAGTATGCTTATAGTTGAGTATGTGGTGATGATGTAAATGATATTGAGCATGTGTATTTATATTCATGTTGAGGAAAAATGTGAAAGTTGGAAAGGAGTGCACTTTCCTTGTGATTTATGTATGTTAAATTGCATATGTGCATTCATAATGGAAGGGGTGACCCATTTTGATGCGGGTCTCTATGTTCACACGTAGTGAACACGAAAGTCCTACCTCGTAGTCCCATTCATCGAAGTGAATGGGAGCGAGACAGTAAGAGTAGGCACCTTCCACTGGGCTGGAAGGGAGACGAGGGTGAACACCGATGGGTGTTCCCTCTAGCTATACCAGTATAGGCTAAAAGGATGCATTCGAGCATGGTAGCTTGATTGCATTGCATTGCATTGCATAGTGAATAGTAATTGTAGCTCCTAAGTTAATGGCAAGTGCAAGTTGGGGGATTGAGTCGTGGACTCATCCGAAGCTGTCAGTGGAGGTATGAGAGATAGTTAAACTGTTTCCTGAAGTTTGGGATTCAGTTAATCTGAGTTTTTAATAGTGAAGTAATTGTGTTCCTGCGTTTTGGATTTATTTAAATTCAAACTGCTTCTTTTATTACGGATGTCAATTAAAGGAACTGTTGCTTTAAGTCTTGAAGTAGTTGAACTTGAGTCGAATTCCTTACTTTCCTACTTGTTGCACTTTGCTGAGTCTTGGACTCACGCTTGTTTGTTTCTTGTTTTAGGTACCTTGAAGCTGTCTCGCCGGGATGGGAGTAGTGGCACATACATGACTTCGGTCACTAATTCATTTACTGTCTCATAAAGTTTGGTTGTATCTAAGTTGGTTGTAATGTATTATCCGTAGTTGCGTAGTTTGCTAATTTCCGATTGGTGATGTGATTGATTATCTAAGGACCTGCTAGAATGTGTCATCCTGGAAAGGGTGTTTGATATATATGATAAGCGCAATGTTTTACGTCTCACGAGTGGATGTCCTATTTTCTAGAGAGGACATGCCGAAATTTTGTAAATTTCGGTGGCTTAGTTTCTAAGCCGGTCTTAAGAGTTTAGAGGGTTGGTAGCATCCGTGGCGCGTATGGGCTCCGGGGTGTTACAGTTGGTATTAGAGCGGGCTTCAGGTCCGTGGTGTTTGAATGTAGTGAGTAATTCTAGAATGAATTAAAATTTTGCTGTGTGAAGGTAGAAACATAGTTTCGGTTGAACCTTTAAAATGTGGCCCTAGGGCAATAGTCTTAAAACTTGAGGTAGAATGGTTAACTAAATTTAAAACTGACACACTCTGATGCACAGTAGGAAAGGGATGGGTTATCGTTGCAGTATGCTGCATTGCTTATTTTGCTATTTTGATGCTTGTTGGTATGTTATTTGTTAGTCTTGATAAGGCTATAGTATTATTGATGGCTATGATTTTGAAGTGGTATATTATTTTGTGGGGTCCGGTGGGACTCTTTGTGCCGAAGGTATGTCGGCCTTGTCGTGTAGCCTTGTTGGGCGGTGTGGCAATTGAGAGCCAGCACCGGAGGATTCATAACCTCGGGTG
Source organism: Guadua angustifolia (assembly GCA_036346375.1). Lineage (NCBI taxonomy): Eukaryota > Viridiplantae > Streptophyta > Magnoliopsida > Poales > Poaceae > Guadua > Guadua angustifolia. The sequence goes on along the minus strand of CM070521.1, from coordinate 12,126,459 downwards.
AGGAGAATTCTTGTTATTTTGTTGTAGATCGGAGAGTTGATGGAGTACATTATTTGGGTGTTGTCTTCTTTGGTCTTCTTGGATTTAAGTCAAAGAAAAGAGAATCCTGTTGTTCCTCTTTTGGTTGCTTTGCGGAGAAGGCTATGGATTCCTTTTTGTGTTGGACGTTCTCCCAGTTTAAAAGGAGTTGTTGTACTTCTCTTGTAGATGGGAGGATTGATGGAGTAAGTTTCCGGGCGTTGACTCATTTGGTCTTTTTGGGATTAACAATGGGTTTTGGTGTTGCGCCTCATTGGTTGATGGCGGGGAAAGTTATGGAGTTCTTCATGTTGTCGTTCTTCAAGTTGAAGTTTTGGTGAAACACTTAAGTCGTGAGAACTTAAGGTTTAGGGCTTTAAAGGAAAAAGTGTTATTCGACCGATTCGCTTTTCCTTTTCGTGAATTGATTTGTGTAACTCCTTTCCTTCATGGAATTTTGGAGTTTGATGATTGATTTGGAGACCTGTTGAATGGTAAGGCTTGAGTCCTGTCATTTTCTAAGTCTTTTGAGAGTCGAGCTTCTTTGGAAGTTTGGTTGGCTTTTCTGGAAGGGAAAATATAACAGTCAGAGTAAGTTGTAGGTTGATTGAAGATCTTCCCGTAGAGGGTTAGTAGAATGTTTATATTGTGGGTCATGGTGATCCACGGTTATAAGTGGAGATCTATAAGCGGAGTTTTGTAAGGTTAGAAAAGATTTTTGTCAAAGAAGTAATAACAATTTGGTTGAGGAACTTGTTTAAATAAGTTGATGGGGGAGAATTTGTTTGATGTTGGTGATAACATTTTCGAACGTGGATGTAAATAGTCAAAAGGATAATTACTGGAGAAAGTGATCCAAGGAAGAGTGGTTATAAAATTCTTGCTAAGTCTTGTTGGGGTTCCTACTGTCAAAATCATGGGAGACTTAGATAGTTGATCTTACGTTCGTCGTATGGTTGACGACTAGGAATTTTGGATGGCAAGTTAATCTTTTGAAAGCTGCTTTGAAAAGAGATGTTTTTGAAATCGATTAAGAAGTGGTTTTGATGGACAGGTTGAATATGGATACAATCTTAATCTGTTGCCCCTTAATAAGTATCCTGAGGAAGAAAGAGTGCCTAATCATAATTCGGTGTGATGATAATTTTTGGGACTACTCCAATTCATTGAATCACGCCACTCTATGGCCGTGATTAATTATTGCTAATAAAGTGGGTTTTGTTGAGACATGAGTTCCCCTTTCTTTTGAAAGAAAAAAAATTTATTAGTGGTGTGTATAGATGTTAGATTCCAGGATCGGTTTGCCATTCCCAAAATGTTGGTTTTGGGATTAGTGTGAGAGGTTTTGTTTGGGTAAAGGCGAGATGATCTTCTTTGGATTATTGTGTAATGTTGCTTTCTAATCGAGTGATTCTTCGATGTGAAGCTTTCCACCTTAGGGCTCAAGGTGAGGGAAATGGTTTATGTTGTTAAGAGAATGGAGTTCTCTTCGATTTTATGACTGCTTTTGAAGAAAGATTGTGTGAAGTTTCTCTTCTCAGTTGAGTTTTCCCTTCTTGTGCATTTTAATGCATTGATTTCAAGTTGAGTCTTCTGTTTGCTTTCTAGTGTGAGAAAAGAAAATGTTCAGTTGTGGTTCCTTGATTGAGTATAATTTAAAGATTTATGCTTTTTGATTTCGTTCTTAGGGCCAGAACGTCCTAGAAGGAGAACCATGTATGGATGGGATTTGATGAAGTCCTAATTGGGGTTAAGTGTTGATGGTATATGGATTTAACGTGGGGAGTAATGAGAAGTATTCCTTGTCGTGGTTCCGACCTTTGTGGGAGGATCATTTTGATCGCGCTGTCCCTGGGTTGTGTGGGGCTTTGTTGTTGGTGGGCTGGGTGGAATCAGTCGCTAAATTCTCTGTTTCCTTAAGTTTGTCGGAACCCTCGGTTTTATGGGTTAGACTCAATGTGGGTCAGTCGGAAATGGATGGTTCAGTTGTGAACCTTTTCTTTGAGTGGGTGTCTCGTTGTATGAGACAAGTTTGAAAGAAGGTTAGGTGCGATTTTGTGTTATGAGGGAATTCGATTGGTGTCCTGTGGGGCTAATCATTGCGATAGTAAATAATGATTCTTGATCCTGTTGTTTCCAAGGGCAACTGTCGAAAAGATAAAAGTTGTGTTTTGATTCCTAGAGGATTCCGGTGTTACTTGGTTAGAAATAATGATATGTTCGGAATTGGTTAGAAGCTTGTTGGAATAAAGAATTCTGTGTGTGACTCTTTGGTTAGAAAGGTTAATCCATGAGGAGAGAAGGGAATCAACGTTTTTCTTGGTTCGTAAGGGATCCAAGTTTAGAACCCAACTGATTAATCGGATAGCTTGGGTGTTTTGACGATATTTGGTTGGATGCTTAATAGAGTGTTGTGACTCGTGTTTTTCCTGTCATCACGAGTTGGTTGATCTGTGGTATGGAGTCTTAGAGAGGTAATTTAAGTTGAGTGAGTGAAATTGACTAGAGAAATGAGAAATTGAGTTTGGGAGTTAGTATTATGATCTTCCGGGAAGAATCGTTGGTTGATTGGAGGTTGTGTATTGAGGCGTTAAAGAAGAGTTGTCTGAGCTGTTAGATTAGTGTTGGTCTTTGAGAAAGACCTGGCTTTTGAGTTTTGTACCATGCGAGTTGAGAAGTTAGGGCGAGTGTTGATTTGTTGATGGATAATTGGAGTTCAGTTGCTTGCTCCTTTTATTTGGCAAGAGCCGTGGTTTGAGTTGTGGAGTTTTCTCTTGCGTGAGAAGTACCCGGCTTGTTCTTTTTTGGGCTTATTGATTATGGCAATTCGGTTTCTGTTGCTCTTGTGAATGAGTATTGAGGTGTTCAGAATTTGAGGTCGAATTCTATTAAAGGGGGGAAGAGTGTAATACCCCAAATCTTCTTTGCCTAGGTTTTCGCCAGAATGTTTTCCACCTTTTTGATTCAAGGTTCAGCCGTCGCGCGGTTATTAATTCTATTAGAGGTTTTGGGTTTTTCCGTGAAAACTTTTCAGAATGGTTGTTTTCTCCGAGCCGTTTAGTTTTGCGGCAAGTTGTCTATCCTGACAATTGCCTTTTCGTGCCAAGAATTTAATTTGTTTGGTTTGCACTAAGGGTTTAAAGTTGGCCTTTGGTTTTCGTTTTTGAGGGGCTTCATTTCTTTTGTTCCCTAGCCCTGTTGATTTGTGTCATCCAATTGCTGGAGTATAAAGGATGAGGTGAACTAAATGAAAACCCTAGCCCTTATTTCTCTTTTCCTTTCTTGCCCCTGCAATTCCCCACTCCCAGCCGCACCTTGCTATCCCCCCAGCCGAGCTCCTGCGCCCCCATTTTTCCTCCCTCGACTCCAGCAGTAAGCCGGCCGAGCTCTCCCCTGGCTCCCTTCTCCTCACCGGCGGTTCTTGGCTCCCATGCTCCGGCGAGCCCCTGGCCGGCGAGCTCTCCTGGCTCCTTCCCCCGTGCGTCTCCTCTGGGAGCTCCCCCAGCCACCAGCTCCGGCCGGCCGTCGCCCCATCTCCGGCTTGCTGCCGGTGACTTTTCCCCATGGGTCGGTGAACCTTCCCTCCCCTCCTACGGCAGCACTCCTCCACCTCCCTTTCCTCCATGAGTAAGAAATTTGAGGTAAAAACCCTAGGTTTTGGGGATTTAATTTCTTGCTTGCAAGGTGTTCGTGCTAATGCTTAGCTAGGATTCAGGATTTTGAGTTGTTGGGGGATGGGGAATGGAGAGACTAGAGTAATTGGGAATTTCTGTTTCGGGCAGATTTTTGTCCTCGGTTAGAACTGCTAATTGAAAATTCTGAAAACATTTCCTGGGGGTCTGGCTCTTGAGAAAGTTGTAGATAATCGAATTACCTTTCAATAGAGACTGAAATCGCTAAATTTCGTTCCGCCGTTTGAAAGTTATGGCTATTTTACCGATTGCTGTCCAGAACAAATTAAATTATATTCGTCTGCTGTTCGTTGCAAATCTGAGAATAATCGGTGCTTTTCCCAGTCAGTCAGCTATAGAAAAAGTTGTAGATAATCGAATTACCTTTCAATAGAGACAGAAATCACTAAGTTTCGTTAATCCGACTAAAAGTTATGACCGTTTTACCGAGTGCTGTCCCGAGTTGGCAGATTGCTGTTTTCAGGTTTTAGGAGTGGGTTGTGAAGCCGACTTAGTTATGAGTCTTGTGTTGAATTATGGGCGTGTATTTGAGTGGGTTATATCCTTGTGCAGGTAGTGTGACCCCGGGTGTGGCAAATTCATTTCGCCACACCGTCTCGAGAAGTTGAAGGCAAGTGCATTGTAGTGGTTGTGGCTTAGGTGGCCATTATGTTTTGCAATAACACAATTATCCATATGTTACATTAATATTTCCGTGTTTGATTTTGCATGAGATATGATGAATGAGAATAGTTAAATGGTTATGCCATTATTTAAAACGAGTCCATATGCAAGTATAGTGCGATGTGAATTGTTGGTAGCGTTATGAAATTTTGGTCATCATGTTGTACTAGCATGGTGGGAATGATGTTTTGCTTTAGTATGTGATTAATTTGGAATTTGATTAGATTAGCATGATAATGAGGATGGATGAATGTTAGCATTGGGAAAGTAAGTTACTCAATATCTATTATTGCAATGCATTATGAATTGTACAAATGAGTATGCTTATAGTTGAGTATGTGGTGATGATGAAAATGATATTGAGCATGTGTATTTATATTCATGTTGAGGAAAAATGTGAAAGTTGGAAAGGAGTGCACTTTCCTTGTGATTTATGTACGTTAAATTGCATATGTGCATTCATAATAGAAAAGGTGACCCATTTTGATGCGGGCCTCTGTATTCACACGTAGTGAAAACGAAAGTCCTACCTCGTAGTCCCATTCAATGAAGTGAATGGGAGCGAGACAGTAAGAGTAGGCACCTTCCACTGGGCTGGAAGGGAGACGAGGGTGAACACCGATGGGTGTTCCCTCTAGCTATACCGGTATAGGCTAAAAGGATGCATTTGAGCATGGTAGCATGATTGCATTGCATAGTGAATGGTAATTGTAGCTCCTGAGTTAATGGCAAGTGCAAGTTGGGGGATTGAGTCGTGGACTCATCCGAAGCTGTCAGTGGAGGTATGAGAGATAGTTAAACTGTTTCCTGAAGTTTGGGATTCAGTTCATCTGAGTTATGAGATAGTTGTGGGGTTGTTGCTGATTTACATTTATTTTTACTTAATGATTTCAATTAATTAATGGTTATGTTTAATAGTGAAGTAATTGTGTTCCTGCGTTTTGGATTTATTTAAATTCAAACTGCTTCTTTTATTACAGATGTCAATTAAAGGAACTGTTGCTTTAAGTCTTGAAGTAGTTGAACTTGAGTCAATTCCTTACTTTCCTTCTTGTTGCACTTTCTTTGAGTGTTGGACTCACGCTTGTTTGTTTCTTGTTTTAGGTACCTTGAAGTCTCTACTTTGGATGGGAGTAGTGGCACATACACGACTTGATCACTAATTCATTCTTGTCTCATAAAGTTTGGTTGTATCTAAGTTGGTTGTAATGTATTATCCGTAGTTGCGTAGTTTGCTAATTGCCGATTGGTGATGTGATTGATTATCTAAGGACCTGCTAGAATGTGTCATCCTGGAAAGGGGTGTTTGATATATATTATAACTGCAATGTTTTCTGTCTGCTGAGTGGATGTCCTATTTTCTAGAGAGGACATGCCGAAATTTTGTAAATTTCGGTGGCTTAGTTTCTAAGCCGGTCTTAAGAGTTTAGAGGGTTGGTAGCATCCGTGGCGCGTATGGGCTCCGGGGTGTTACATTTGTGAATCACAAAATTGTCTACCGAGTTCTTTCCGCTCTTGAACAAGTCAATTTGAGTGATGTGGATTTAGAGAGCAGCGAGGACCATGCAACTCGAAGCAAGCATGATTTGACAGGGTTATATCTCATGGCTAAAAGCAACGATAGCTTCATCGTGGACAATCATGACAGCGATTTCAATGAGGTAGAATTTTCTTACAATGAATTAGCTATTGCTGTTGCTTGACTTGGTAGAATTGCTAGACTTAAAACTTTAATTCCTGATGATGATGCTTGCTAATCATGCGACTTAATTTACATTGAGCTTTACTTTGCTTGGGAAAGAACATGTTACCTTGTTAGAGCAAGTTAATGCTGAAAATAAAAAAAAATGAGAAACTTGTTAAACATGCTAATTTTCTACCATTGATTTGCATGATTCAACTCCATGTTCTAAATGTTCTACACTTGAATTGAAGTTGAATGATGCTAATGGTAGAGTTTCTCAAATGACCAACGCTTTGCTCACACATGAGGTTTTTTCATACTCAACTTGTCGCAAGCAAAAAGGAAAAGTGGACGTTTCCTGTAATAACTGTTTAACTCTTTCTTGAAAGGTTAATTATTTGAAAAAATCTTTAGAATGTTTCACTAAAGGGAAGAAAAACCTAAACAAGATTTTGGATTAATCAAGGATTAGCACTCATAACAAAGGTTTAGGTTTTGATTCTTATACTCATCATAAATACTGTTGTTAAGGCACTTGAAAGTGGAAAATTAGAAATTGTCAATGAGCCTAAGAAAAGTGTTTTTAAGTCTGCTAGAGTTTTATCTTCTACTATGATGGATGCAAATGTTGCTCTACTTCTGAAGCTAAACATCATGTTAAGTACACTTGCACTCATTGTGGTAGAGATGGATATTTACTAGATTTTTGTTTTAGACTAGCTAAACAACAAAAGAAACAAAGGGTTAAGGCTAGGTCTAATTTCAGACAGGCACATTTTATTCCTCGTGATGTAGTGGCAGCTCGCTTTGTGCCTAGGGTTAAGCAAACGCCTTTGGTTGCTAGAAACATGGGACATGTTAAATCTGATTGTGTATAAACATACTCGTGTTGTGCCTACTCATCGTGTGTCTTAGTATTGGATTTCTAAATATTTTATTTCTAACCCCAGTACCGAGGCCTCGATATCTTCTAGTGTTATGTAGGTTTTTCATATGATGTCCCCAAGGAAGATCCTCGAACGGACTAGCTAGTGGATCCGCCCCGACCATGTCCAGGCTCATCCCCGAGCATGCGCCTTAATTCCTTGAGCATGCGCCTTAGTTCTCCGAGCGTGCTTGCTCGGATGTGCGCAGCGGTCGGCCAGAGTCGAAGGAAAATCCCGAGCATGACCAACAGGTTGTGCTCGATCCATAAAGAAGATGTGGCGGTAATTACGCTGCGGTTTAAAAGACCGTTAAGCCACGATCCAAGCTCATAATGTCCACGACACAGCATAGCGAAAATCAAGGGAGGCAGTTATAGCCACGTTCAAGCACAGTAATAGCGTGTTATTCGGCTTTAGTTGCTGTAGTCACCTAGAAATACTCCTTTGATAGATCATAGGAAGGAGAGGAAAAAAGAGAGATCAGACACATACAACAAAGACACGCAAAACTCCTGTACAAACTCAAGCAATAGCAAAACCACTAGACGTAGGGTTGTTATCTCGATCGTGAGATGCCCAAACTAGTATAAAAATTCCTTGTCCACTGTCCTTTCGAGCATAGCATCCTGATAGCATTATTCGGACGTAAACCCTTCGCAGAAAAGGAGGCCTGGTTGATCCCTCAATCAACAAGTAATCTCTGCGAGGAACCCGTTTTCCAAATGTCGACCGTTGGCACCATCCGTGGGGACCGACTGGTGAGTCCTTTCATGGAGAATCCTTGAAGATGTCGAATCCCAGTGGAGGAAACTAGGCTGGTGTGGCTGACCCAGAATGTCACACTGAGCCCAGGAGTCCTTCCCCGGCTATTGCAGCGCGAGAGCATTTCCTCCGCTCGCAGCGCAATTCTCTCACGGATGATAGGGAGTGTGATGGTCTCTACGATGGTATGGACATTCCTGACCATTTTGAGCCCGATCACAAGACTGCGTCGCGAGGAGACACCATGATGTTGCCTTCGCGGTCTCCATATTCCCGCAATGTCAACATGGCGGGAGGAGAGGAAGATCCTAAGGTTGAATCCTCGAGGGCTGCTCGTCATCGTCGCTACGAGGCAGCCAAGTGCCATCTGAAGGCGTCTCTGAATAGAACCCTGACGAGCCATCCGTCACCAAGCTCGTGAAAAGCTGGGCGCTAGGGCTGAGTTCTTAGCTCACGGGAGTTCTCGCGGGCACCTCTCGCCGAATCATGTGCGCAATCGACAACCAAAATCTCCACCTCCCATTCCACAGAGCGTTGAGCGGTTGCAGGCCATGGCAACGGTCATGCGTGACCTTCGGAATTTCTCCAGTCAGGTGGATCTAGAGGCAATGGGCACGGTCGTAGCCGAAAGTCTGGAGAAGCTCACCGCCGACATGAAGCTTTCAGGATCACCTCGTGACAAGGATGCTCGAAGTGTTTCCCAGGACAATAGGCGTCATTCTCTTGTTCGCTCCCGACACGGCGACTCCGAAGTCCTGCTCGAGAAGGTCGCAGGAAGCATGATCAGTACCGCGAGGACGTTTGGAGCGATTCCCGAACAACCTCGTGGGGTCAAAGGTATGCCCGATCCAGTCACAGGCACACCGAATACTCAACCTCGGAGCGGTCTCCGCCATGCCGATATGGAGAGGTATTTTCTCACCTTGGTCCTCGCGTGTGGAGTCATCGCGGTAGTGATCGCCATGATCACCATGCTCGGAGGGATCATCGCGGCAGCCTGGCCTTCGGGTGCCGAGCTTTCTCAACATCCCTCCGTGACGTCTCATGGCCGAAAAAATTCAAGCCCAGTCATATTGAAAGGTTTAACGGGACTCAGAATTGAGATGAGTTCCTCTCGATTTACTCCTTCGCATTACGGCGGTGGAGGGATGAGGAGTTATGGCCAACTTCCTGCCCACGGTCTTGGACGGAGCCGCTCGGACGTGGCTCTTCAACCAAAAAGAGGGGTCGATTCGCTTCTATAGGCAACTCAGTGAGGCACTTCGGGCAAACTTTCAAAGCTACTACATTCGCCCGGGCAAGGAGCGTGACCTCCAGCGCCTAATCTAGACCGAGGGAGAGTCCTTAAGACATTTCGTCCAAAGATTCATCAAGGTAAGGAATTCAATTCTGAGCATTTCAGATGAATCGATCATCCGTACCTTCAAGTTTGGAGTTCGGGATATCCGCTTCATGCAAGATCTGGAGATTCATCCAGACCTGATGGCCAACGAGTTGTTCCACATGGCCGACTGATATGTAAATGACGATGAGGCAGTCCAGTGGAAGAAGATGCTGGACGAAGGTAAGTTGCCGCCTCAGCCGGGCTTAGAAGGCTCCACGAGCAAGAAAAATCCGGGCTCCGTGGAGAAAAAGATTAAGAAAAAGAAGAGGCCGTCCGCCCGAGCATGGTGGTGGCCATCGAGCATCATACGCCACGGGCTCCACAGTCGAAGCAGCGGGGGAGAGGCAGGAGCCGGCCACCTCAACAGCGCAATGACCAAAACCGCAATGATCAAGTTCACGACGTTCAAGATCACGGTGACCAAGGTATTCTGCCAAACAATCGCTTTTGTGCACTTCATCAAGCATACGGGCACGACCTTCGCAATTGTCAGACCTTGGCATTCTGCCTGGAGAAGTTCTACAATGGCAAAGGCCCTATGCCCACACTCCCTGAGAAGGGAGAGAGCAGCAGGAGTAAGGGTAAGGGGCCCGCAGATGAAGACGACGTAGACATGGAGTACCAGGAGCCCCACAATCCCATTGAGGTTATATTCGAGGGCTCCTCGGCCTATAAATCCTGCAGGGATCTGAAGGAGGCAGTACAGGAAGTACACCACGTCACTCAAGGCAAGCCTCCTGTGCAGCAACTCAGATGGTCCAAGCTGCCCATCACTTTCTCCAAGGATGATTGTCCCCTTGGAATGACCAAGTGTTAGAAGCTCCCTTTGGTCGTGAATCTGACCATTAGCAATATTACAGTAGGGCGCGTCCTCATCGATGGCGAGAGTTCCTTGGACCTCATATCCACCAAGGTTCTGGACGAGATGCAAGTTCCTCGATCCAAGATCAAGAGCATAGCGGTCCCCTTCTTTGGGATCGTTCCAGGCACCTCGGTCAAGCCTCTTGGCCAGATCGTCTTGCCCGTCATGTTCGGGAGTTCGAGTAACTTCCGAACGGAGATGATCACCTTTGAAGTGGTCGATTTCGAGTCAGCCTATAATGCCATCCTCGGCAGGCCGACCCTTGCCAAGTTTATGGCTGCCACGCATCATGTGTACCAATGCTTGAAGGTCCCCGGTCCAAATGGCGTGATTACCATAAGAGGGAACAAAAAGGCAGCCCTGAATTGTGACAAAAAATCGCTCGACATGGTCGGGCAGTTGCCTCAGTGCAGCCCCGACCAAGAGCCAAAGAATTCCTGGCCAAAAGTTACCCTCCAACCAGGAGGAGAAACCAAGGCGGTACCGCTAAACAACGTGGATCCGACCAAGGTCATACATTTGGGATCTTCCTTAGATCCCAAATAGGAACTCGAGCTCATTACTTTTCTCCAGAAGAATGCGGACGTGTTCGCCTGGGAGTAGTCTGACATGTCTAGAGTCCCAAGGAAAGTAATCGAGTACAGGCTAGCTGTTCGGCCTAATAAGAAACTTATGCGGTAGAAGCTCAGGCATTTTTCCCTGAAAAAACAAGCAATCATCCAAGATGAACTCGACAAGCTCCTCAAGGTCGGCTTTGTCCGAGAAGTCGAGCATTCAGAATGGCTGGCGAACTCAGTCATTGTCAAGAAGAAGGGATGTAAGTGGCGCATGTGTGTCGACCACACTGGCTTGAACGCCGCATGTCCCAAGGATAACTTCCCGCTACCACGCATGGACCAGCTGGTCGATGCAACAGTGGAGTCCTAGGTGATGAGCTTTTTGGACGCCTACTCGAGCTACCATCAGATCAGCATATCACCTGAAGATGAAGAAAAGACTTCCTTCATTACCCCATTCAGCACGTTTTGCTATACGACCATGTCTTTCGGTCTTAGGAACGCTGGAGCGACCTTCCAGCGTTTAATGCAGAAGACCTTCCCAGACCAAATTAGTCGAAATCTGGAGGTCTATGTGGACGACATAGTGGTCAAAAGCAAGCTCGCCTCAAGTCATGTATCTGACCTTGAGGAAACCTTTTGTAACCTCAACAAGCATCGAATAAAGCTTAATCCTGAAAAATGTGTCTTTGGGGTAAGGGCGAGCAAAGTACTCGGCTACATGATCAACCCACAAGGTATCGGGGCAAACTCAGAAAAGATTGAGGCCATTGAAAGAATGCGACCACCCAGTTGCGTAAAGGAGGTCCAAGCCTTGACCGGACGCATGGCGGCTCTAAGTCATTTCATTTTCTGGTTAGGTGAGTGTGGGATGCCTTTCTTCAAGACGCTCCGCAAGCATGATGGCTTCGCATGGACAGAAGAAGCAAATTGCTTTTTCGAAGAGCTGAAACAGTACCTGTCTAGTCCACCTGTCTTAACCACACCAAGGTCGGGGGAAACCCTACTATTATATCTAGCAGCAACCCCCGTAGGCTGTAAGCGCGGTGTTAACAGTTGAAAGAGATGGGGTGCAGCGGCCAATTTATTATGTCAGTGAGGTCTTGCATGGACCGAAGGAGCGATACCCCGAGGTCCAAAAGCTCTTGTACTCATTGTTCATGGCTTTTAGAAAGTTGCGCCATTATTTTCAAGCCCATAAGGTCGTAGTCCCGACCAATTTTCCACTCAGGGAGATCCTAAGAAATCAAGACGCGGAGGTCGAATAGCAAAATGGGTCATGGAGCTCGCCGAGTTTGATATCCATTTCTCAGTTCGTACAGCGATCAAATCCCAGATCTTGGCAAACTTTGTACCGCAAAGGAGCACTAGGGGTCCTCTCTAAGTGCATATCCCAAGAAGAGGGCAAATTCCTTCTTAGGGATATCCATGAAGGAGTGTGCGGAGCCCACTCGTCTTTCAGGACGCTTGTGAGCAAAGCCTTCCGATTAGGTTATTATTGGCCAACGGCCTTAGCCGATGCTCGGTCGATCGTGACAACTTACCGAGCATGCCAGTTTCATGCTCGCAAGGCACATCAGCTGGCATACGTGCTTCAAACCATCCCTATGTCATGTCCATTCTCAACCTGGGGAGTTGATATACTCGGACCTTTCCCCTGAGGTCAGAAGGGCTACAAATTCTTGCTCATGGCTATCGACACCTTCACCAAGTGGATCGAGGCCGAACCCATGTCGACCATTTCGGCTCAAGCAGCCAAGATGTTCTTTTGCAATAACGTGGTGACGCGATTTGGCGTTCCCTATCGCCTCATCACGGATAATGGCACTCAGTTCACTGGTGAACTGTTTCAGTCCTATTGCAAAGACTTTGGGACAAAGGTCTGCTTCACCTCTATAGCGCATCCGCAGAGAAATGGAGTAGCCGAACGAGCAAATGGGTAAATTGTTCAAGGAATCAAAAAGCGAATCTTCAAAAACCTCAGTCAGCACGGTCAATCATGGGTGGACGAGCTCCCTTCCGTCCTTTGGTCGATTCCAAGACTACAAGCAAGAACTCTGCCACGGTGAAACCCTTTCTAGCTCATCTATGGTGCAGAGGCCATCTTGCTCGCTGAAATAGTTCTGGGTTCTCCAAGAGTGCACTTGGTCGACAACGTTGACCAGGAGCTCAAGCGTCTCATAGACCTAGACCTCACCGAGGAGACACGCGAACGGGCTTTGCTGCGATCCGCAGTTTACCTATATGCTCTTCGTAGGCACGCGGCTAAATCAGTCCGACTAAGGACCTTGCAAGTTGGCGATCTAGTCCTACATTGAGTTCAGGACTTGTCAAAGGCTAACAAGTTGTCCCCCAAATGAGAAGGTCCACTCACGGTCATCTCAACAGCACGCCCAGGGGCTGTCTGCTTAGCGATGGAGGATGGTCGGGTGCTCGCCAACTCTTGGAACGTCAATCAGCTCCGTAAGTTCTTTGTCTAGCTTTTATCTACTACTTGTTTTACGTAAGTTCAGTCGATTCTCTTTCTATAAAATCTGGTTCTTTTGCCCTCGCGATTTCCATTCTTTCCAAAAATTTTGTGATTGTTTTTAAAGTCCCTGCCCGTTGGTAAGCCGACCAAGCCTCGCACAAGGGCACACTCTCCTCCTCACGGTCTTGATGATGGGATGAGCACGTGCGGGCAAGAATATACGCTTCAAATTGACCCATTCTAAGGTTCGGTTAACGTGCGCAAGAATGCTCAAAGTGCTACGACCAACGCCAGATCACTAAGCTCGCCACCAGAGGCTTCAGTCTTTATAAGCCGATTATTGTCCACAGTAGTCCTTCACTGAAAGTTCACAATCGCATACAGACACCCTCTCGGATGGTCCAGAGTCTTAGCTCGATCCACGCGTGTTTGGTCATCATGCGCTTTGTCGGGCGACCGCACGTTCTTCCTCGTCAAGACTATGCTCGCAACTTAGGGGCATGGATTCGAGACGCCCATGAAGTTAAAGCCGTGCACGTTTTTCTTTCTCCCAACCTAACCTATGCTCGCAACTCGGAGAAGGTATGGTCGTCAAGGGGGGGAGTGCGCAATTTTTCTAACTCTCTTGTAAAAGAGCTTGTGCTCGCAAGTTAGGTGTACGACCTTCATTCACAGCTGGGGCTTAGTAGGGACGAATTACCGTATTTTTCTAAAAACACACGCTTGTGTTTCATTCTACTTTTGTTCGTTATCCTTTTCGTTTGCTTGTCTTGTTTCGTCTGTTTTGTGTAGGCACTCATTGAAGGACAAATCGCTAAAGATACAAGGCAAAAGTCGTAACAGGACAAGTTGCAGAGCAAAAGTCATTTTTTCATTCAAATGCCAATAAGTTTACAAGGAGCTATTTTCTGAGCTTTGCTTCTCTGAGTGCCGAAAGTTTCTCCTTTGCCTCATCAAGCTCAGCTTCAAGGTCAAGGACTCGTTGTCGAGCTTCGCGTCCTTCACGAGCTTCTTGGTGGAGTCGCTTCATCTCCTCTTTGTCTTGGTTGGCAAGTTCGGTGGCCTCCCAAGTAGATTGGCTCAGCTCGTCCACCTTCGCCTCCAAAGCTTGAAAGCGTTGCTGCTCTTGCTCCAGCTTTAGCTCGAGCTCGCACATCCGCTCTCTTTTCCTCGTGGCATTTTCCTCAGCTTGGCGATGCTTCCTCTGTATCTCCTGGTCCCAAGCTTTAAGATCAGCAAGCTCTTGCTCGAGCTCCGCTATCTTAGCATTTTGCTCGGCAGAGAGCTTGGCCACGACCTTAGGAGGAATGGTCGCCGTCTTGAAGTCCACCATGGTCGCTTGGAGTACCTGCAAGCAAGAAAGTTTTAAGTTTTGATCATTCCCAAAGAAGAAGGTTTCAGAAATGAGGTGCCCCTAACTAGCGGAGGCGGTCACTGAGATTCTCTTGGAAGACCTTGGTGACATCTTCCTCCCGAAGGTCCGCGAGATCCCCCGCGGAGGACTTCGGCTAGGAGACTTCATCTTCCTCCCGAGCATGCGTTTCGCTTGGGGCCTTCTTATTTTCCACCCGAGCAAGAGTTTCACTCGGGGGCTTTCTATCTTCTTCCCGAGCAAGCGTTTCGCTCGGGGGTTTCACACCTTCCTCCCGAGCAGGTAGTTCGCTTGGGGGCTTTGTGCTTTCTCCCCGAGCAGGCTCTTCGCTCGGGGGCACGGGGTCTTCTTTCTCTTCCCGAGCATCTGATATGCTCGGGAGAGCCAAGTATACGTCCTGGAGAGTTGGTCCCTCCAGGGGTAGAAGCTCCGCGGCCTGCTGGTTGGTTTCGTCGGTGAGGTCTTCCGCCGTCGCGAGGTCGACAGCCTCGACCATCACAAGGTCAGCAGCAAGGATGAGCTGCCTCTTTGTTGCACGATCGAGGATTTCATCAGCCATAGCCCCAAAATCCAAAATGTCCCTACGAGCTATCACGCCCACATCAATAGAGTGGGGTTAGCTCGGATAAGTAAAGCAAAAAAAAGGGGGAAGAAAGGAAAAGGAGAAAAGTGAAAAGCAAAAAATTACCTTGGTTGAGCTCCTCATTGTCATCTTTGATGGTTTTGGCCACCGCCGTAGCCACAAGCTCGAATTTCTCCGCAGCAGCACAGCTGATCCTCGCCATCAAGGGGTCGACCTCTTCCATGTCGACCGCTTCCTGAGTCTTTTTCGGGCGCCGACGCCTCAAGGTGAGAGGTGCCACGTCCTCGTCCTCCTCCTCGGACTCTCTCGCCAAAGAGCCCAAGGTAGCTCGAGCAAGCTTGGCTTGGAGGGCAGCGATCTCTCCCTTAGCGCCTTGTGCTCGGAGTCCTTCACCTCCTCTGCCAGCCTCGCCTACTCCGCGAGTTACTGCAAGCGAGCCATCAGACCCGGTTTTCCCTCGGAGTATTCCTTCATCCAAATCTTCAAGTCACTTACCTCAATTCTATCGACATACTCTTAGTGTCGTCGGGGAGGGCTTTTGGTCGAAGCTGCCCGCCTCTTTATGGGCCGGGTAGGCAGTGGCGGCGGTGCTTATCGCTTGCCCCTTGCCTTCTTAGTCTTGGCAACTGGGATGGCTCCCCCTTGGTCGCGCGACAGTGACTTAAGATCGGCCACCGCGGCCTTAAGGGCGATTTTCTCTTGTCAACAGCAAAGAAAACATCAGAGATACTCGGGACGTGTTCTCTCAAGCATGAATCGCAAAGATACTCACCTCTTCGCCCTGCTCGAGCACGTTCTTTGGGACTTGTCGCCCGTGTTCGAGCTCTTTGCCCTTTGGGGTGTCGAACATCTCAGCAACCCGTTTCTCCACCCAATCGTTGCTCGGGGCTACAATCGAACAAGAATAAAAGTCAGCACAAGCAAAAGTTACGCATGAGGGGCAGAAATTACCTATGCAGTGCAGAAGGCTTACCAGAGTCATCTTCCCGGGTGAGATCTTGCCACCCGGAGATCTTGAAGAAAAGATGTTCCCTCCTCCTCAGCGGGGACACCCGGTTCTTAAGGTAATCCCAAACAATGTCGCGACCAGTGAGCCCCATGTTGGTAAGCTCGTAGATCATCATCAGTGTTCGCTCCTCTTCGGCTTGCACGAGCCGGCGCGGAGTTTCGACGGCTGGAGTCATTGCTCTAGAGTAGTGGAGAGAGCTTCCCTCCACTTTCTTCAAGTACAACCAATGATTGGCCTAGCTCGACCCTAAGTCTTTGAGCGTGAAGACGGGGTATTCGTATGGTCGGTTGGGCCGTAGGCGGAAATATATGGAGCCGACGGGAGAAGCCCCACCGGTGCGAAACAAAGAGTAAAAATGGAAAAAAAGGCTCGGCGTGGGCATGGTGCCCATGTATCCCTCACAAAGGTGCAAGAAGATGGCCAGAACAAGAATGGAGTTAGGGTTCAGATTGGTGATCTTGCACTCGCATTGAGTGAGTATGGACTCGAGAAACTCACTCTCGGGCATTCTAAGCCCGTTGACGGTATAGAGATCGCAGTAGACGATCTCGTCGCTGCGCGGCACTGGGTCTCCTTCACCATCGGGAACCCGCCAGGAGCCCGCATCCAGATAGCCGAGGTCCTCGAGTATTTGCAATCTCTCCTTGCTAATCTTGCTCGGACCGAACTTCGCCATGAGGAAGGATGAAGAAGAAAGCACAAGGATGAAAGAGTTTAGAACTTAGAAGAGTTTGAGAGCTTGATTGCGGAGTACGGATGAAGGATTTTCTCGTCGCTATTCCCGCTGGTATATATAGGCGGAGAAGTCGAACGGGCGCAACCTTTTGGAAGCTAAAAACTGCTCCCGCCTGTTCACGAGCCGATGAGCGGCGACGCGGTTTTCGAAACTGTCCAATAAAGCCGCGGCTCCCAAAAAACTGTCTGAACTGCTCCCGCAAGGCTTTGCGGGGAAGGCACCAACGTGACCTTTGATTTCTTTTTCCCGAGTTTCCCGCTGGTCGGGTCTCGAGCCAGATGCTCGGCCCTCGACAAGTCATGCTCGTCTCACGAGTAGGCATTGCTCTCGGATCTTTCAGCAAAGAGTGTTACGCTGCAAGGTTCCAATCCCTCTTGTGGGTTTGTAGGCTCAAGGGGAAGGCCCCGCCAAGTAGATTTCCACTTGAACCTCGGGGGCTAGCTGTCGGGGATTGGATAATTTCCATAAAGACCATTGTACCCCGGCAGCCGGTTTTCAATCGACCATGCATGCCCTCGGATGGTGTCCCCGAGGAAGATCCTCGAACGGACTAGCTAGTGGATCCGCCCCGACCATGTCTAGGCTCATCCCCGAGCATGCGCCTTAAATCCCTGAGCATGCGCCTTAGTTCTCCGAGCGTGCTTGCTCGGATGTGCGCAGTGGTCGGCCAGAGTCGAAGGAAAATCCCGAGCATGACTAGCAGGTCATGTTCGGTCCATAAAGACGACGTGGCGGTAATTACGCTGCGGTTTAAAAGACCGTTAAGCCACGATCCAAGCCCATAATGTCCACGACACGGCATGGCGAAAATCAAGGAGGCGATTCTGACCACGCCTGCCACGGTTGTCGGGATTGGATAAATTACCATGAGGACCATCATGCTCGGCGGCCCTTCTTTACCGTGACCATGCTCCCCTTTGATGTCATCCCAAAGGAAGATCCTCGAACGGACCAGCTGCCGTCCATTCCCGTCCGCGAGCATGCGGCTCAGCCATCTGAGCATGGTTGCTCGGGCTGGTGGCTAAGGTTGTTCACGACCAAGGAAGAAACCCGAGCATGCCCCGCAGGTCATGCTCGGGCTGTAAAGGCGACATGGCGACAGCTGCGTTAACCGTTACGCCACGATTCGGGCCCATCACATCCACGACGCCGCGTGGCAAAAATCAAGGGGCGGTTGCTGCCACGTGAGGACACGTAAGGGCGTGACATTCGGATGTGGTCGTCGAAAACCGCCTATAAATACCTCCTCAGAACACACCAAAAAGGGAGGAGGAAGGAGGAAAAAGAAAGGACACACCAAACAAAAACAAGACACGTACGGTGGAGGGAGAAGAAGGAGAGGAGCGCGCGCTAGGAAGAACCAACTTAGAAAAGGGCATACACAAGTGTAGTAGTAGCAACACTCTTTTGTAACGGGCATAGGCAAAGCTAAACCTCGCCAGGCCCTTGTCAAGATTGAGATAACGAGCAAAGAAGCTTTGGACGAGGGTTGTTATCTCGATCGTGAGAGGCCCAAACCAGAATAAAAATCCCTCGATTCGTTGCTTTTTGGTCGCCCGACCTCCTTCCACGGCATTCTTCGGATGCTAGCCCTCCGCGGAAAAAGGGGCCCAGTTGATCCCTCAATCAACAAGTAAGCTCGGCGAGGGGCCTGTTCCCCAAACGTCGACAGCTGGCGCCGTCCGTGGGGATCGACTAGAGAATCCTTTTCATGGAGAATCCCTGAAGATGCCGAATGCTCAAGACGGTCAAGACATTTGCGTCTTCGATGACGTAGAAGACGATGATATGTACTACACCGATGAAGGCGTGGCTGTTGTGGCTAATCCAGAAGGTCACACAGAGCCCGGGAGTCTTTCCCCGGTCGCTGCAGTGTGAGAGCGTTTCTTCCGCTCGCAGCAAGTTACCCTCACGGATGATGAGGAAGATAACAGTCTCTATGATGGTCTGGATATCCCCGACCATCTTGAGCCCGATTACGAGACCTCATGGCGAGGGGACTCCATGATGTCGCCCTCATGGTCTCCATGCTCTCACGACATCAATATGGCAGGGGAGGCGGAGATCCCTGAGGCGGAATCCTCGGGGGCTGCGCATCATCGCCGCTATGAAGTTGCCAAGAGCCATCTTGAGGCATCCCTGGGTAGAACCCTGGCGAGCACTCGTCATTAAGCTCGTGAGGAGACAGGCGCTGGGGCTGGATCCTCAAATCACGGAAGCTCTTGTGGGCACTGGTCCCCAGAACATTTGCGTAGCCGCCAAATAAGATCGCCCCTTCCCGTTCCACAGAGCGTTGAGCGGTTGCGGGCTATAGCAATGGTCGTACGCGACCTCCGGGACTTTCCCAGTCAGGTAGTCTTGGAAGCAATGGGCACGGCTGTAGCTGCGAATCTGGAGAAGCTCACCACCAACATAAAGCTTTCAGGGTCCCCGAGCAGTAAAGGAGACCGGAGTATTTCCCGGAACGCTAAACCTTGTCTTCCTGTTCGCTCTAGGCATGAAGGCCCCCGAGGTTCTGCTCGGGAGGGCCGCAAGAAGCATGATAGGTATCGCGAGGGTACTCGGAGCAGTTCCCGAGCTACCTCGTGGGGTCAGAAGTGTGCTCGGTCCAGCCGCGGGCACACTGAGTTCTCGACCTCGGAGCGATCTCCGCCGCGCCAACACAGGGAAGTATTCACTCATCTTGGCCTTCGACGGAGGTCGCCACAGAGTAGTCAAGATAGTCGACCGCCCAAGAAGTCATCACAAGAGTCTGCCTTCGGATGTCGAGCTTTCTCGCCCTTCAGAATGTCTCATGGCCGAGCAAATTCAAACCCGCCACATCGAAAGGTTCAACGGTACCCAGAATCTAGACGAGTTCCTTTCAATATACACTACTGCCATCCTGGCTGCGGGGGGGGGGGGACGAAGGAGTGATGGCTAACTTTCTCCCCACAGTCCTGGATGGAGCCACAAGAACATGGCTCTTCAACCAAAAAGAAGGGTCGATCCGCTCTTGGCATCACCAATAAGCGCTCCAGCAAATTTCAGAGTGTTATATCCGCCCGGGCAAGGAGCGCGACCTCGAGCGTCTGATCTAGATCGAAGGCGAGCCTCTAAGGCACTTTGTTCAAAGGTTAATAAAGGTGAGAAATTCCATACCCAATATTTCAGATGAGGCGGTTGTCCGAGCTTTCAAGTTCGGAGTTCAGGACATTCGCTTCACGCAGGACATGTAGATTCACCCCGACCTGTCGGGCAACGAGCTGTTTCGAATGGCCGACCGATACGCGAATGCCGATGAGATGGTCTAGTGGAAGAAGATGTTGGATGAAGGGAAACTCCCACCTCAGTCGGGTCTGGAAGGTCCCACGAGCAAGAAGAATCAAAGTTCCGTGGAGAAGAGGAAGTTCAAGAAGCAGAAAAGGCCCTCCACGCCAAGCATGGTGGCAGCGATCGAGCATCATCCGCCATAGGCTTCGGAGCCACAGCAGCGTGGGAGGGGCAGAGGGTGCCCACCTCAGCGGCACATCGAACACAAGCACGCCGACCAAGGTCACAGCAGCCAAGGTGCGCCACCAAGTGACCGATTATTCCCGTTTCATCAAGCGACGCAGCACGACCTTCACAATCAGAACACAGGCGTTCGCTACCGAAGCAGCTTCTACAATGTAAAGGCTCCTATGCCCACGCCTCCCGTGAGCAAGAGGAGAGCGGTAAGGCAAAAGGGAAAGAGCCCGCAGTCGGAGACGATGAAGACATGGAGTACCAGAAGCCCCGCAATCATATTGCATTTATATTTGGGGGCTCCTCCACCTACAAGTCCCGCAGGGACTTGAAGGAGACAGGCAGACAAAGGCACCATGTTGCGCAGGCAAGCCTCCCGCCCAGCAGCTCGTGGTCCGAAGCCTTATTAATTTCTCCAAGGACGATTGTCCCCTTGGAATGACCAGGCCTCAAAGGCTCCCTCTGGTCGTGAACCCGACTATCAGTAACACAACGATGGGGCGAGTCCTCATCGACGGTAGGAGCTCCCTGGATCTCATAGCCGCCAGGGTCCTGGACGAGATGCAGGTACCTCGGTCCAAGATTAAGAGTATCGCAGTCCCCTTCTTCGGGATTGTCCCAGGCACTTCGGTCAAACCCATCGGCCAGATTGTCTTACCCGTTACGTTCGGAAGCCTGAGCAACTTCCAGACAAAGATGATCACCTTCGACGTGGTCGACTTCGAGCTGGCCTACAATGCCATTCTCGACAGGCCAGCCCTCGCCAAGTTCGTGGCCACCACACACCATGCATATCAGTGTCTGAAGGTTCCCAGCCCCAATTGCGTGATTACCGTAAGAGGGAACCCGAAGGCGGCTCTGAGTTGCGACGAGAGATCACTCGACATGGTCGGGCAGTTGCCTTAGCGTGTCCCCAACCAAGGACCGCAAAGTCCCGCCCAAAAGTTACCCTTCACCAGAGGAGAGACTAAGGCAAGGCTGCTTAAGCAACATGGATCGACCAAGATTGTACATTTGGGATCTTCCTTAGATCCTAAATAGGAACTCGAGCTCATCACTTTCCTCCGGAGGAGCGTGGGCGTGTTCGCCTGGGAACCGTCCGACATGCCCAGAGTCCCAAGGGAAGTGATTGAGCACAGGCTAGCTGTTCGGCCTGATAAAAAGCCTGTGCGCCAAAAGCTCGGGCGTTTTTCCCGGGAGAAACAAGCAATTATCCGGGATGAACTCGACAAACTTCTCAAAGCTGACTTCATTCGAGAAGTCGTGCATTCGGAATGGCTAGCAAACCCGGTCATTGTCAAGAAAAAAGGCGGCAAATGGCGCATGTGTGTCGACTACACAGGCCTGAACGCCGCCTGTCCTAAGGATAATTTTCCACTGCCATGAATAAACCAGTTGGTCGACGCGACAGCAGAGTCCCAGGTGATGAGTTTCCTAGATGCCTATTCGGGCTATCATCTGATTGGCATATCACCTGGGGATGAAGAGAGGACTTCCTTCATCACTCCATTCGGCACGTTTTGCTACACGACTATGTCTTTCGATCTTAGGAACGCTGGAGAGACCTTCTAGCGTTTAATGCAGAAGACCTTCGTAGACCAGATAGGGCGAAATTTAGAGGTCTATGTAGACGACATTGTGGTCAAAAGCAAACTCACCTCAGGTCATGTGTCCGACCTTAAGGAGACCTTTTATAACCTCAACAAGCATCAAATAAGGCTTAATCCGGAAAAATGTGTCTTTGGAGTAAAAGCGGGCAAGGTGCTTGGCTACATGATCGGCCCGTAGGGTGTCGGGGCGAACCCGGAGAAGATAGAAGCTATTGAGAAAATGTGACCACGCAGCAGCATCAAAGAGGTCCAGACTCTGACCGGGCGCATGGCTGCTCTAAGTCGCTTCATCTCTCGGTTTGGTGAGCGCGGGCTGCATTTCTTCAAGGCGCTCCGCAAGCACGGCGGCTTCACATGGACTGAAGAAGCAAATCAATCCTTCGAAGAGCTGAAGCAGTACCTGTCCTGTTCATCCATCTTAACCACACCAAGGTCGGGGGAACACCTGTAAAAATTCGGTTCCTTTGCTCGACGCAAAGTCCGTCACCCCAAGATTTTGTGGATGTTTTCAAGGTCACTGCCCGTTGATAAGCCGACTCAATTTTGCACAAGGGCATACTTTTTCCTCACGATCTTGGTGATAGGACGAGCACGTCGGGCAGGAACATTCGCTTCAAATATCCTTATTCTAAGGTTTGGCTAACACGCGCAAGATCGTTCAAAGCGTCGCAGCAAGCACCGGATCACTAGTCTTGCCGCCAGAGGTGCCCGTCTTTGTAAGCCGATTATCATTTGCAGTAGTTCTTCGCTGCATGATCGCAATCGCAAATAAACACCCTCTTGGCCGATTCAGAGTCTTAGTTAGGTCCGCCAGTGCTTGCTCGCTGCGCGCTTTGATGGGCAACCGCACGTTCTTCCTCGTCAAAGCTATGCTCACGAACTTAGGAGTATGAGTCCAAGACGCTAAGGAAGTTGAGGCCTCGCGCGTTCCCCTTTCCCGACCTAGTTCATGCTCGCAACTCGGAGAAATCGGTGACTTGGTCGGGGGAGCAACGCGCATTTTTCTAACTCTCCTGCGAACGAGCTCGTGCTCGCAAAATAGGTGCACGACCTTCA
Organism: Guadua angustifolia; assembly: GCA_036346375.1. Lineage (NCBI taxonomy): Eukaryota > Viridiplantae > Streptophyta > Magnoliopsida > Poales > Poaceae > Guadua > Guadua angustifolia. The sequence goes on along the minus strand of CM070521.1, from coordinate 12,103,589 downwards.
TTCGCAGCGGGGGCTTAGTAGGAACGAGCTCCTGGAATATCGACCAGCTGCGAATCGTTTCTGTTTTGCACTAAGCACGTTCTTCGTCCGGACACAAATGTCATCCCCTTGTCCGATCAAGTGTTCCACTCGGATCTGTGCCGATCAAACATTCTGCTTCGCTCAGAGACGCGTTTGAATCCCCACAAGCAAGCATTACGTTTGGGCACTTATGCTATTCCGCGCCAAGTAAGTTTTGCGCTTGGGCGCAGGTCTTCCCAAGCAAGTAAGTATGCTCTTGTATCTTTTCTCTCTTTAAAATATTTTTTGGACTTCCGGGGCTTGCCCGTATGTAGCGGCATAAGTCCTCTCATGACCTGCTTATTTCTTTCCCTGGACATCTGGTCCATGTCCAGGATGCGGCAGTTCGAGCATATCTCGTCTGTCAGTTCCTCGAGCATTTGATCCATGCTCAGGATGTGATGGCATGAGTCCTCATGACCAATCAATACCTAGATATCTGATCTATGTCTAGTTTTCTTGTGCATCTGATCAATGCATGGGATGCGGCAGTGTGGTTTCATTCACAATCTGCTAGTTACCTTTTTGCTAGACATCTGATCCATGTCTAGTTTCCCTGGGTGTCTGATCCATGCTCGGGATGGGGTTGTACGAGTTCACTTGTGACCTGCTAGTGCCTCGTTCTAACTCGCGATTCTACCTTTTAACTCACGATTCTGTTTTGTCTATCTTTCAGGCTTGTGTCGCCCATGCTCCGATTTAACTTACACTCCCATTTGCCTATCTTTCGTATGTTCATCTTGCATTCGTTATTTTTGTAGGTGATAATCAGAAAGATGCAAAAACAACAAAGGCACAAGACAAGAGATAAAGTCTTGGGGGGAGAACTATACTTTATTCACATCGTAAGGAAGTACAAAGAATAAGAAGAAAAGAAGAAAATCTTCTACGTCCCGAGCCTTGCTCCTCTAAGTGTCGCAGAGAGCTTCTGCCTCATTTCGTCGAGCTTGGCCTTGAGGTCGAGCACTTTCCGCCGAGCTTCCCGTCCTTCGCGGGCTTCTTGGCGGAGCTGCTCCGTCTCTTCCTTGCCATAATCAGCAAGCTCGGTGGCCTCCCGTGCAGCCCGGCCTAGTTCCACCACCTTCGACTCAAGAACTTGGGAGTGTTGCTTTTCTTGCTCGAGCTCTAGCTCGAGCTTGCAAATTCTCTCCCTCTTCTCGGTGGCATCTCGCTCGGCCTAGCGGCACCTATCCATGATCAGCAAATCTCTAGCCTTAAGGTCGTCTATCTGCTGCTCGAGCTCGGCCACCTGGGCATTGTGATCAGCATGTAGCTTGACCAAGACCTTGGGCAGAACTGTCGCCGAGTCGAAGTCCTTCATGGTCTTTTGAAGGACCTATAGACAAAAGGATCTTAGACACCCCCCTCGGACTCCAAAAAAGAAACTATCGCAAGAAAGGGAGTATACTTACCCGACCAAGACGCACGCAGAGGTTGTCTCGAAAGATCTTAGAGACGTCTGCCCCCTGAAGATCCACAAGGTTTCCCCAAGCGACTTGATTGGGGAAGCATGGCTTCTCGCCCTGCAAGGAGTTCGCTAGGATCCTCCGCTATCCCGGGCATGCGGTTTGTCTTGAGATGTCAAGGCGCCTCCCGAGCGGCCGGGTCCGCTCAGGTCTTCTTCACCGTCCACCCGAGCATGTGGTTCGCTCGAGGACAGCGCGGTTGTAGCATCTAGGCCCTCAATTCTTGTAAGTTTTGGTAATTAATGAAAAAAAGATGTTAAAGTACTAACTATTTCTTCGAGATTGAAAGCACAGGATGGATTTCTCCATGAGCTCTTCTAGAGGACAAAGCAATGATCAAGAAGAAGGAATTGGAAAATGTAAATCAAATAATTGAAGACAAGGTAAGCATGAATTAAGGACATTTTGCTTAGTCTTTCACCGATCTCGGAGCTAGGAGTAAAATATCGGATTTTTAGATCAAATGCCGTACCATTAAGGGGCAGAAATGATTAGTAGTTTGATGGTGATTAAAGTGTCACATGGCTCGAAACTATATTGAAATCAAGGTCACTTCATTTGCATTAAACCACATGTTTTAGCACACTCTATTGTTCAAGGAAGTTGGTACTACCGCAAGCACATTCACTGTAGTACCGCTAGAACGGCAGTACCGAGATTAGCCCTGTGGTACTTATTTTCCAGAGAACGCTCTTCTGCCGAAAAACCTGATCGGTACTACAGCCAAATATACTCCAGTAGTATCGAACTGTCGGTACTACCACACTTAACGCTGCGGTACTCATTTTACAGAGAAGCGAATCTCTTATTTTCTTCTGAGGTTTTCAAGTCGGTACTACCGGTGTGAAAAATGCGGTACTACCAAGAATGCGAAGTACCGATGAAATACCCAGAGTGTTTTTCTAGAAGGAAGTGTTTTGAGAAATTTCTCAAGGCGGTACTACTGAGAGAAAAATTCAGAGTATCGAATCTCGGACTACCGCAAATCGTCCAGCGGTATTTTTTTTCTAGAAAGGGTTATGTCGATGTACTTTGCACCGGTACCTCTCCGCCGTAGAAAAGTAATAGGCCCAAGGAGTGGCTCGCCTGCTTTAGAGCCCACGGGCCTCGGCGAGTAGTCCGCGATGTCGCCCTACTGCTGGGCAAGCGCTGCGCGGGCGCCCTGGCGGGCAAATGGCGAGCACGCCTCACCGGGCGAAGAGCCCACGTGGCCTCGGCGAAGCGGTTTAGCGATCACGCTCGCCTCGCAGACGAGCGGCAGCGCGGGCGCCCTGGCGGAAGCCGCAGCACGCCGCTCACGGGTGAAGAGCCCACGGGTTTCGGCGAAGCGGTTCGGCGATCACGCCGCCACGGACGAAGCGCCCGCATGGCGCGTCTCGGCGGCAACCGGCCGAGCACGCCGCTTCGCCGGGTGAAGAGCCCACGGGCCCTCGGGAAGCGGTTCAGCGACACGCTTTGCTCGCCGCAGCGCTCATGGAGGCCCTAGCGACACCGGCGAAAGCACACACTACTCGCCGAGCGAGGCGCCTATGTGGCCTTCGGCGAGCGACTGGCGATCACGCCGCTGGCCATTGGTTCGCTGGGCGCGTTGACGAGTGAGCGGGCGCTTGGGCCCCCCTTGTCAGGCCACGAAGGCAACCAAAAGAATGAGGGGGAGGCTTCGCCTCGAAGTTTTCCTTCCTTGGCACCTCGTGTCAGGGCCATTAATTGTGAAGAATTCAGCTGACACGATGATTCGGCTCATCCTCTCGACGCTTCTAACCAACCCACATAGGGCAAGCCCTGTCTCCGGCGGACGGCGAGGCCTCTCACCGACATTAAATGAAGTTCGAAGGACAAGGCCACGGAGGCGTGCTTAATAAATGAGTCGTGGGACAACGTGGAAGCTGGAATGATGGGTGTAATTAATGTGTTGTAGATAAGTATAGCGCCTCTTCTCTCCCCGCCTAGGGTGGCCCGTCTATATAATGGCGCCTTGGTGCATGAGGGAGGGGCCGATCACAGAAATGTAAAGCATAGAGAAGCGGACATAATCAAGAACACCCTTGTAAACTCTTCCCCATTTTCTCAACAAAGAACCAGCAGAACGTAGGGCTATTACCCACATCGGGGGCCTGAACCTGAGTAAACCGTCGTGTCCACTAGCTTGCTGATTCCCGGAATCCATCATCGAGAGACATTAGGGTTTCCAGCCACGAAGATGTCCTCTACCGAACCATATTTTACGTCCAGGGAGTGAGTACCCCGTTAGCGGAATCTTGTCAGGCGAAATACGCCGACAGGTTCTCTCTGACCCCTTTCATCCAAAAGGATCAGTACTACCGCACTTTGCACGCCGGTAGTACCGGGGTTCCCTCAACGGCTATTTTTGCTGCATTTAATGCTCATGTTTTGTCCATTGGCTGAGGGGCGGTACTACCGGATTTTGCACGCCGGTGGTACCGGAATTCCTGATTTTTCAGGGGAATTGTGTCCAACAGTTGGAATAGTTTGTGGGGGGGGGTTATAAATACCCCCACACCTGCATAATAGAGGGTTTGGTGACTCATTGAATACATTTGTGAGCTCTAGCAAGTCAAATTTCTCTCTAGTGCATTGCAACTCTCATGTTTGAGTGGAAATAGGGAAATCAAGTGTTGCATCCAGTTTTGAGCCATTAGATACTTGTGTCGTCCTCAAGCGAGCGTCATTACTCTATTCTCTTGGAGGTTGCCGCCTCCTAGACGGCTTGGAGGAAGTTGTGCATCGGTGATCTTCTCAAAGAAGGTTATGTGAAGACCCGATCAAATTGTGAAGGCAAGGAGCTCGCCTACTCGGAGTGGGGAAGAGCTACCTCGAGTGATCGAGGAAGGCTCAAGCAAGAGGAGATGGCTTGAAGAAGTTCGAGCCACTTCAACGTGGAGTAGGGGAGACCGGCAAGTCTCCGAGACCACGAGAAAAATTACTTGTCTCTCATCATTTTAATTATTGCAATTGTGCTTTACAAGTTCAATTATTATTTACACTTATAGATATTGCTTCAAACATAGGAATTGTACATTGCTTGTTTTGTCTTATCAAGTAGTAAAGGTTGCAAGCATTTAAGTTTTAAAAGTCATATTTGCAATTATTGCTTAGTGATCTTATAAATTGCAATTAGAGGTAAAATTTGAGTAACCTCCTATTCACCCCCCCTCTAGTCGGTTATCCTTGATCCTACAGCGGCCCCCTCCCGAGCATGCTGTACGCTCGGGGGCTCCTCGCTCTTTTCCTGGGCAAGCGGTTCGCCCGGGGACCTCGAGCTCCCTTGGGCGGCCTTTTCGCCCAAGATCGCGGGATCTTCTTCCTCCCCCTCCCGAGCATCCTCTGTGCTCGGGAGGGCCGGGAGGGTGCCCTGGGGGCTAATCCCTCTAGGGCAAGGAATTCCCCGGCTCCTTGGTCGGGGTCGTCGACGAGCTCGTCCGCCGTCACCAGGTCGACGGCCTCGCTCATCACGCGGTCAGCGAGGAGGGCGTACTCGCTCTCTAAGACACAATCAAGGATCTCATCAGCTATTTTTTTGCAATCCGGAAAGACCCTAGAAGCTATCACGCCCACGTCAACAGAGTGGGGTTAGCTCAGATAAGGGCTCGCCATGGAGCAGACCTGCCCAGGTGCACGACGGCGGCGTCGTCCTCCAGGTCCAAACGGGCCTGCAGGGGTCCACCCGCGTGCGGGTGCACACGAAGGCGGTATCCCCTACTCGGCCGTGGTCCCGCTGATCCGTCAGCGCAACCCGCACACCTCAGTATGCCCGCCAGAGCTGGCTCGCTTCACCGCATGAGGCGGCGCGACGACTAGCACGCGTCGCCGAGCGTATAAGGTCAAAGTCGTCTCCCATCTCGCGAGCGATCCTGCTGACTATCCAGCGCGATCGGTAGAGAGGACGGTCGAAGCCTCCCAACACCGGAGCATCCTCCGAGCTCGCAACAGTAGCCTCCGTGACGCCTCCAAAGGAGTGAACCATCCGTGATCTGCCAAAGCAACGCCACAAGACTAAAATTTAAAGAAAGCATAAAAGTAATAGAAGGATACAGCGAGAGATATGAAGTAAGGAAGAGGGGATAAGTCAAGATTTCTTTGATTATTCTTGTCCAAATTTTATTCTTTAGAAATTAATTTGGACTCCTCTAAAACGCTACCTAACTAGGGTTAAGTCCTACAACAAGATGGCTCGATACCATCCCTATCGTGTCTCGAATTTCCACAGATTCGACACTCTATGTATGCCGTACTAGTCCGGGATCACGCTAGTACATACAGGATAAACAGGTTGAAGTACCATAATCATACACAATGAATTAAATAATAAAGTACTTCAAGCATAATATAGTCGAGTTACATGACCTTATGGTCGCCTTACAACAATTCACACGCAGAGCGATAAATATCATCAGTATCAAGTTCATTCAGCGGAAGCAAAATACGATAGCGGAACCACTCTTAGCCACAGGCTACTGAGTGCGGCTCAACCCCTTAGTCTTCTTGGCCTTCAATGATCTCTTCCTCCCAAGCTGGCACAGCTTCATCTTCTGAGGTTTTTGTCGATGCAAGGGTGAGTATACAACATACTCAACAAGTCATGCACAATGCAGTTCTATTACTACATGCATGGCTTATTCCAAAGGAAAGGCTTAATCGGTTATTTTGCTTAAAGCAGCATTTCTTTAAACAGGTAATCCTATTAAATTAAAAGCAGTAAATCCAATATTAATTAATAATTAATTTCTCAATTCTTTTCCAAGAGTTTGGCACACAGCCCTAATTTCATTCTTCGGTTTTTGGGCACACAGCCACCCATTCCACATTTTTATTTTGAAAATCTAACCCTTGACTGTAATCACCGAGCAATGTCCAGTACCGTGGACACGGCTATTCGAATAGATTCACACACACACTCTGCAGAGGCTGTACACTTTACCCACAAGATACAGTCGTTCACCACACAGGCGATTGATTGCAACAAAGTCTTTCAGAGACTAACATTTAACCGTTGAACCCCTCCGATACTTCCCTTCTAACACTTCCCTCACTCAGAGCCGAAGTTTAGACAGGGCAAGTGTCGTTGAATGGGTACCAAGCCGTAGCACAGGTACGCTTCCCCCTGAGCTACCATTGATGTGCACTGTCACCCCGAGGTTTCAAAGGAAAGAGGTTAGAAACCTACTTAACTAGGTCCGTCCCATTCCGGACAAGTGGTTGTACACGGAACTCAGTTCAAAGGCTCGCAAGGTTAAGTCCTTAACTGTCCCGGGCAAGACGTCCAATTTACACATCTCGGCACACAGCCTTCTCAATCATTCACACAACCCATTGCCACACAGGCCCACCTGGCACGAAGCCTTCTTGCCACTTGCCCCGGTCCAAATCATTTCCCACCCGGTTTTGCATTATTGCAACACATGCCAATGCCCACTTCTGCTGTAACGAGTAGAACCACACAGTCGCTACTCTCAACTTCATTTCATGACATCATCGCATTATTTCAAAATCGCTCCATATTTGTTTAGTCAACATTTGTTTGCAATTAGAAAGACATTCAACGCATATAAGCAAGCTAAGCGACTAATCACGGTCTAGCCTCCCGTGTTGGCATCATATTAGCATCCAACATTTTAACATCTTAGGGTGGACAAGGGTTTCAGGGCATATAAACAATATAATCAAGGTGGCATAATCCAAATGGTATTTTAGCAACCTTTCCCATAATAAGAAATATCATTTTTAATTAATATAGCATGCATAAGTTGAATCGAAATACACTTTTAAAATCTAGGGGCAATATGGTCAAAGCATGACTTGCCTTCGAAAAGCAGTTGGTTCTGGTTGAAGCTCTGCGGCGGGTCTTCAAATTCTCCTCGGCGAATTAAAGCGAACTCCAGTCTACGGTACACGAGCGAGTATACAATAAACACTCAATACAGATAGCAATATCAACACCAAAAATAAAATAAAATCACCATTAAATAGTTCACATTTTTACAAATTTTGGGCCTTGGAATCACTCAAACCGAGCTAAAATGCAAAAGTTATAGCATTTTCAAGTTTGTCAAATTCAAATAAATATATAACTGAATTTCTTTATTTAATTTCCTACTGAAAATCCGGATTTCCCCTCGGACACGAGTCAGCACGAGCAAGCCACGTCGCTCTCGTCATCGGCTGTGGGTTCGGATGACGCCATGCCGACGCCAAGACACCGGGTCATCACTCGACAAGTGGGCCCGGCGAACGATTTGGCCCCACATGTGCCGCGAATACTGTGGCGCACTCGACGGCCGGATCGGAGATCTACGGTGAGGTTTACCGACACGTTCACTATTCCTCGCACCGAAGCGGACGACGCCCACCATCGGATGAAGATCCTACGGTTGCGGTTACCCCTACGATTTCCTATTCCTAAGCGCGACGTGGGCTAACCGGAGCGGTCGGATGAAGATCCAACGGCGACGGTACCCACATCGGTTCATCGCTCATCGCACCTACGCTGCTTAATCCGAGCCTTTCGATCAAGATCTAACGGCCATCATTAAAAGCATTCAAACTTAGCGCTTCGTATGGGGAAATACGTGGCGTTACTGCGTGGTCGTCTCGATGGTCTGACTACCGAGACGAAAGGCGGTTCAAGAAGAGGCGGCGGCGTTGGTCACCGGACTTGGAGAAGATGCAAGCGGCGACAGCGCCTGCATCGTCTCCGGTCGGAAGAAGTAACCCAATGGGTGCGCTCGGCTTGGTGAACTCGGTGAGGGTCTCGGCGACGGCGGGAGCGGCGGACAACGATTTTAGTGAAGGAAACCACGGCGGAGATGTTTGCCAACAACGACGAAGCTCATCGGGAGGCTAGAGAGCACGACGAGCACGAGCGAAGCGCACCAAATGAGCGGAGTGGAGGCGCCGAACGACTGGCTTTATCTCCCGCCGGACCGCCTCAAACGCGCAAATCTCGACATATCCTCGACGGCCAACAAAGGATCGGCGGGCGTGATCGCGCCCCCGAGAAGCCGGTCCCATCGCGACCGCACGATCGCAAATCAACGGCGGCGATTAATCCTCATTTCGGCGAAACAGTGCGATGACAGTAATCGCTCGACGAGATCTGACGGCGCGGAAACGGCGGCGCTAGGGTTTTTCAGGCGCGGCACGGCGCGGCGCAATGTTGGGCTCGACCCAACACTGTAGCTAGGCGATTTTCGACTTTTTCCTAATAAAAGAAATTCCAGAAATTCAAAGCATTTAATTATGGCACTAAAAATACCCGAAAAATTCTAGAAAATATTTCAGAGCATTTTGAGCCTAGATAAAATATTTTCATTTATTTTTGATAAATACTTTTTCTGGTATTAATTAATCAAGAGAAGATAATTCAATTTAAGTTTATTTAAATCCAATAAATCCTCAAATTCCACAAAAATTTAATTGAATCCAAAAATTCAGATAAAATCAATTAAATGCAAATAAATTTTAATTAATTCACAAAAATCCAAATAACTCCAAGAATTAAAATCGGACCAAAATTCGGGACGTTACAAACCTACCCCCCTTAACAGAATCTCGTCCCCGAGATTAGAGGCTTAACTAGAGAATAGGTTTGGGAATTCCTTTTTCAAATCTTCCTCCCGTTCCCAGGTGGCTTCACTTTCTGTGTGATTGCTCCACTGAACTCTGCAGAAACGGGTTGTCTTGTTTCTGGTTCTCCGATCCACTGTATCCAGAATTTTTATCGGTTGCTCCTTGTAGGTCAAATCTTCTTGCAGTTCAACTTCTTCCAGTGATGTTTGCTCTTCAGGTACTCGGAGACACTTCTTGAGTTGCGATACATGAAAAACATTGTGTACTCCTGCTAATGACTGTGGTAACTCCAGTTGGTAGGCGACTTCACCTTTACGGCTTATGATCTTAAATGGTCCTACATATCTTGGTGCAAGTTTACCCTTTTTGTGAAATCTTTGGACTCCTTTGAGAGGCGTAACTCTGAGGTACACGTAATCTTCTGGTTCAAAGCTCAATTCTCTGCGACGGTTGTCCGCGTAACTCTTCTGCCTTGATTGCGCGATTTTCAACATTTCTCTGATCAGTGCTATTTGCTCTTCGGCTTCTTGAAGTATGTCTCGTCCGAAGACATGACGTTCACCAGTCTAGTTCCAATTTAACGGCCCCTCTGAGTCGACCATACAATGCTTCAAAAGGCGACATCCAAGACTTGCACGGTAGTCGTTGTTGTAACTAAACTCCGCATATGGCAAACATTTATCCCAAGTTGATGTATATGCCAACGCACAGGCTCTTAACATATCTTCTAGTATCTGGTTGACTCTTTCAGTCTGTCCGTCTGTTTGCGGGTGATAAGCTGTACTGAAGTTCAAACGGGTGCCCATTGCTGTATGCAATTTGTCCCAAAATCTTGAAGTAAATTGGGTTCCTCTGTCTGATACTATCTTCTTTGGCACTCCATGTAAGCAAACGATTCTTGCCATGTATAGCTCGGCTAACTTTTCTCCTGAGTAGGTTGTCTTTACTGGCATGAAATGCGCGACCTTGGTTAAGCGATCCACTATGACCCATATGGAGTCATAACCTCCTTGCGTCCTTGGCAAGCCGGTAATGAAATCCATTCCGATTTCTTCCCATTTCCATTCTGGTATTTTCAATGGCTGCAGCAGTCCTGCTGGTCTCTGATGCATAGTTTTGACTCGCTGACATACATCACATAATGCTATGTGTTCAGCAACATCTCTCTTCATATTCGGCCACTAGAATCTCTCTTTTAAATCTTGGTACATTTTTGCACTTCCTGGGTGAATCGAATACTTGGAGTCGTGAGCTTCCTCCAATATTAACTGCTTTAATTCCTTTTTGTTAGGTACACAAATACGCTCTTTCATCCACAACGTTCCATGTTTGTCTAGCTTAAAGTCTTTTGCTTGGCCTTCCTCCATCTTGGCCTTGATTCTCTTGATCTTCTCATCATTCTTTTGACCTTCTCTAATCTGGTCTTCCAAGATAGGCTTCACTTCTAATGCGGCTACGAATCCTTTCGGAACAATTTCTAGTTTTAATCTCTGAAGATCCTTACACAGTTCTTCCTGACTTTCTTCCACTTTCGAATTTATATCGTGGCTTTTCCGACTCAGGGCGTCAGCCACTACATTGGCCTTGCCGGGATGATAATGGATACCCATGTTGTAATCCTTGATCAGTTCTAACCATCTCCTTTGTCTCATGTTTAGATCGGATTGGGTGAAAATATATTTAAGGCTTTTATGGTCTGTATACACCTCACATCTGTTGCCAATAAGATAGTGACGCCATATCTTCAGTGCGTGCACTACGGCTGCTAATTCCAGATCATGCGTGGGGTAATTCCCTTCATGTGGCCTTAATTGCCTTGATGCATAGGCGACTACCTTTCCGTTCTGCATTAACACACATTCAAGTCCTTGGCGTGATGCATCGCAGTAAATATCGAAACTCTGGTGCACATCTGGTTGAACTAATACTGGCGCTGATGTCAGCCGCTTCTTCAACTCTTGAAAACTCTTTTCACAATCCGGTGTCCAAACAAACTTCTTTTCCTTCTTTAACAATTGCGTAATTGGTCTAGCGATTGTTGAAAATCCTTCTATAAATCGGCGGTAATAACCAGCCATTCCTAGGAAACTCCGAACTTGCGAAACTGTCTTTGGCGACTCCCAATGCAATACTGTCTCGACCTTGCTTGGGTCTACTGCGATTCCTTCGGCAGTCATGACATGCCCTAAGAAATCTACCTTACTTTTCCAGAAATCGATTTATTGAATTTCGTGATACAATTGTTGCTCTCTTAGTTTTTCCAAAGACTAATCTCAAATGTTACGCGTGCTCTTCATCGATCCTTGAGTAAACCAGAATATCATCTATCAACACGACCACAAATTTATCCAGGTATTCCATGAATACTTTATTCATTAAGTTCATAAAATATGCTGGCGCATTTGTTAATCCAAATGACATAACGGTGAACTCGTAGTGTCCATATCTTGAAGAAAATGCGGTCTTGGGTATGTCCTCTGTCTTGATTCTCAACTGGTGATATCCTGACCTAAGGTCGATCTTGAAAAATACTCCTGCTCCTCTTAGTTGATCGAAAAGATCATCTATTCGGGGTAACGGGTATTTATTCCTTATCGTCACTTCATTAAGTGCGCGATAGTCTATACACATCTGAAAACTCCCATCCTTCTTCTAACTGATGTAATCGGTGCTCCCCAAGGTGACGAGCTCGATTCGATGAATCCTTTTTCCAATAACTCCTCAATCTGTTTCTTCATCTCTACCAATTCTTCGGTGGGCATCCGATATGGTCTCTTTGCTATCGGTGCCTTTCCAGGCACTAAGTCAATTACGAACTCTATGTTTCTATCTAGTGGCATTCCTGGTAATTCCTCGGGAAAAACATCTGGGTATTCACTGACCACTGGTACATCTCTTATGCTGACGGTCTCCAAATTGTTCACTAGCATTTGACCTCCTCGAACTGCCACTGCTTGAAATTCCACTTTTCTATCATCGGGGCTCTTGATAGACACAACTCTTCGCCCGCAATCTAATACAGCCTTATGCTTAGTCAACCAATCCATTCCCAGGATAACATCCAGGGTTTGGGTATCTAATATAATAAGGTTCGCTAGGAACTCTACTCCCTTTATTAATAGCTTAACTCCAGAACATCCGACCTTAGAACGGAGTTCTGATCCAGGGGATTGAACTAGAAGCGTACTTTTAAGATTAACCATATCCAGGTCGTTTGTCACAGCAAAATCTCACGAAACGAACGAATGTGAAGCTCCTGAATCAAATAATCCGTAGTCGGCAATCGAGTTGACTAGGAACTTACCGAGCACGACGTCCATAGCATTACGGACTTCGCTGCGGAGATATGATTGATCCTTCCTCGCGTGAATGCTTATGTGCAGCTCCTACCGGTGCGGTCCTCGGCTTCCTCCTTGGGTAGGGTCTTAGCCGGGTGTTCCCTAGATTGAAGCGCATCGGCCACAGCTCCTTTCTTTGGACACATGTTAGCAAAATGTCGGTCTCGTTATAATTATAGCGGCGTCTTCGGACATCCGTTGATTTGCTCGCTCGATTGATATTCCTTCTTTGGGTCCGAGGGTGCATCTCGGCCGGTCTTGGCGTTGGGGTTGGTGTCTCGACAATGTTCCCCAGAAACCTCGTGAACTATTTGAGGTATCATCCTCGTCAGCTGGCCATGGCGCCCTCCCTCGCCGAGCCATGCGGCGCTTCTTGATTGTCGTCAAGTTCTTTGCGCTTGTCTTCCAGTATGAGCGCCTTGTTTACCAATTCTTGGAAATCCGGGAAAGTGTGGGTAATTAGTCCCACCTGCAGTCCTGTGTTAAGTCCCTTCAGGAATCGGGACTGCCTTGCCTTGTCTGTTGCTACGTCATCCGGTGCATAGCGCGCTAATTGGGTGAATTTATTCAAATAATCGGCCACTGTCTGGCCTCCCTGCTTCAGCGCTCTAAATTCTTCCTTTTTCAGCTCCATGATGCCCTCCGGCACGTGATATTGACGAAAGGCTGTCGTGAACTCATCCCAAGTAATCCTCGGGTTCTCTGCGATCTTGTGAGAGTTCTCCCACCATTCGTGGCGGTTCCTTCGAGCTGGTGAGAGGCATAGAGTACCCTCTCGTTTCTTTCACACTGCGTTATGAGCAATTTCCGTTCGATAGTCCTTAACCAATCGTCTGCCTCTAGTGGGCTGGCATTGCCCGAGAAAGTGGGCGGTCGTGTCCTCATGAATTCAGATAATCTTGAGTAGGGACGCGGCCCATTGTTCATAGCTCGATTGTTGGCGCATCGCTCGGTGGTTGATTTGTTGCATCGTGGCCATCATTGTGCGCATTAATTGGGTCTCGGCTTTGAGAAATGCTCCTAGATTCTCGTGATATCGACCGGGCGGTGTTACTGCGGTGGTGGCGTCATCGCTCGACCGCCTCGGGCGCGAACCACTGCCTCCTGCTCCGTTGTTACGAGTGTTCACCATCTGCTGATTGCTTCGGTGGTTTAGAGATAAGAGGGAAAAGAATAGATACGTAGGGGGAACTTACGGGGGAAACAGGTGTAACTTAAATAGAACAATAAAACATTAAAGCATTAATAGTAATAGGTATGGTTGCTTACATAGTCTAGGGACTATGCAACCACAAAATTAGTCACAACATCACATCCAATTGTTCATTACAACATCGCATACTAATGTTCGAAATAAAAGACGCGACTCAAGACAACTGAGTCTCAACGCAAAAGCTGGTCCCTGCAACTCTGAAAAACATCACTCATCGAGCCAACCCGGCTCTGGCTCGCCGATCACGTAAACCGGCGGGTGAGCTGGCATCGGGGCAAACTAGTCCCCATGCCCGCCCACTGGTGCAGTTGGGGGCACTACCGGCTGCAGGTCCTCTGGCGCTGGCGCTGGCTCCTCCGGCTCCTCCTCCTCCTCCTCGTCGAGCTCCATGACGGTGTCCGGCTCCTCGTGGCCGTAGAGAGCCTCCTCCAACTCAGCGATCCTCTGGACTGCGTGCATCCGGGTCTCCCGTAGAGCCACCTCGATCTCCTCCAAGGTGCGGTAGACGGCCTGCAGCTCTGTAGTCGTGGCGTCCATCACCTCCTCCTGTGCAGCGGCGAACCTGCCCAGGTGCACGACGGCGGCGGCGTCCTCCAGGTCCAAACGGGCCTGCAGGGGTCCACCCGCGTGCGGGTGCACACGGAAGGCGGTATCCCACACCAAGTGTGGTCCCCGCGATCCGTCGCGGCGCAACCCGCACACTCTGTATGCCCGCTCAGTGGTGGCTCGCTTCACCGCGAGGCAAGCGACGACTAGCACACGCGGCGCCGAGCGCACAAGGTCAAAGTCGTCTCCCATCCGCGAGCGATCCCGCTGACTATCCGGTCGCGATCGGTAGAGAGGACTCGAAGCCTCCCAACACTGGAGCATCCTCCGAGCTCTGCAACAGAGCCTCCGTGGACGCCTCCAAAGGAGTGAACCATCCGCATCCGCCAAAGCAACGCGTCAAGACTAAAAAATTTAAAGAAAGCATAAAAGTAATAGAAGGATACAAAGAGATATGAAGTAAGGAAGAGGGGATAAGTCAAGATTTCTTTGATTATTCTTGTCCAAATTTTATTCTTTAGAAATTAATTTGGACTCCTCTAAACGCCGCCTAACTAGGGTTAAGTCCTACAACAAGATGGCTCGATACCATCTGTCGTCGCCCCTAATTTCCACGGATTCGGACACTCTGTGTATGCCGTACTAGTCGAGGATCACGCTTAGTACGCACGGGATAAAAGCAGTTGAAGTACCACAATCATACACAGTGGAATTAAATAATAAAGTACTTCAAGCATAATATAGTCGAGTTACATGACCTTATGGTCGCCTTACAACAATTCGCCACGCAGGGCGATAAATATCATCAGTATCAAGTTCATTCAGCGGAAGCAAAATACGATAGCGGAACCACTCTTAGCCACAGGCTACTGAGTGCGGCTCAACCCCTTAGTCTTCTTGGCCTTCAATGATCTCTTCCTCCCAAGCTGGCACAGCTTCATCTTCTGAGGTTTTTATCGATGCAAGGGTGAGTATACAACATACTCAACAAGTCATGCACAATGCAGTTCTATTACTACATACATGGCTTATTCCAAAGGAAAGGCTTAATCGGTTATTTTGCTTAAAGCAGCATTTCTTTAAACAGGTAATCCTATTAAATTAAAAGCGAGAAATCAATATTAATTAATAATTAATTTCTCAATTCTTTTCAAGAGTTTGGCACACGACCCTAATTTCATTCTTGGTTTTTGGGCACACAACCACCCATTCCACATTTTTATTTTGAAAATCTAACCCTTGATCAGTAATCACCGAAAGCAATGTCCAATCATCAGTGGACACGGCTATTCAATAGATTCACACACACACTCCGCAGAGGTCGTACACTTTACCCACAAGATACGTCGCTCACCACACAGCGATTGATTGCAACAAAGTCTTTCAGAGACTAACATTTAACCGTTGAACCCTCCGACACTTCCCTTCTAACACTTCCCTCACTCGAGCGAAGTTTAGACAGGCAAGTGCCGTTGAATGGGTACCAAGCCGTAGCACAGGTACGCTTCCCTACAGCTTGCACCGGTGTGCTTGTCACCCCGAGGTTTCAAAGGAAAGAGGTTAGAAACCTACTTAACTAGGTCCGTCCCATTCCGGACAAGTGGTTGTACACGGAACTCAGTTCAAAGGCTCGCAAGGTTAAGTCCTTAACTGTCCCGGGCAAGACGTCCAATTTACACATCTCGGCACACAGCCTTCTCAATCATTCACACAACCCATTGCCACACAGGCCCACCTGGCACGAAGCCTTCTTGCCACTTGCCCCGGTCCAAATCATTTCCCACCCGGTTTTGCATTATTGCAACACATGCCAATGCCCACTTCGTTGCACGAGTAGAACCACACAGGTCGCTACTCTCAACTTCATTTCATGACATCATCGCATTATTTCAAAATGCGTTCCATATTTGTTTAGTCAACATTTGTTTGCAATTAGAAAGACATTCAACGCATATAAGCAAGCTAAGCGACTAATCACAGTCTAGCCTCCCGTGTTGGCATCATATTAGCATCCAACATTTTAACATCTTAGGGTGGACAAGGGTTTCAGGGCATATAAACATTATAATCAAGGTGGCATAATCCAAATGGTATTTTAGCTACCTTTCCCATAATAAGAAATATCATTTTTAATTAATATAGCATGCATAAGTTGAATCGAAATACACTTTTAAAATCTAGGGGCAATATGGCCAAAGCATGACTTGCCTTCGAAAAGAAGTTGGTTCTGGTTGAAGCTCTGCGACGGGTCTTCAAATTCTCCCTCGGCGAATTCCGGCAACTCCGAGTCTACGTGTACACGAGCGAGCATACAATAAACACTCAATACAGATAGCAATATCAACACCAAAAATAAAATAAAAATCACCACTAAATAGTTCACATTTTTACAAATTTTTGGGCACAGGAATCACTCAAATCCGAGCTAAAATGCAAAAGTTATAGCATTTTCAAGTTTGCTGAAATTCAAATAAATATATAACCGAATTTCTTTATTTAATTTCCTACTGAAAATCCGGATTCCACCCCCTCGGCGACACGTGTCAGCACCAGAGCAAGCCACGTCGCTCTCTGTCACTGACAGGTGGGCCCTCGGATGACGTCATGCCGACGCCGGCACTTCGGTCATCACTGCGACAAGTGGGCACGATGAAAACGATTGGCCCCACATGTCAGCGCGAATACGCGGCGCACTCCCGACGGTCGGATCGGAGATCTACGGCTGAGGTTTACCGATACGGTTCACTATTCCTCGCACCGACGTGGACGCACGCCCACCATCGGATGAAGATCCTACGGTTGCGGTTACCCCTACAGTTTCCTATTCCTAAGCGTACGTGGATGAACCGGAGCGGTCGGATGAAGATCCAACGGTGACGGGTACCCACACGGTTCACTGCTCATCGCACCTACGCGGCTTAATCCGAGCCTTTCGATCAAGATCTAACGGCCATCATTAACCGAAGCATTCAAACTTAGCGCTACAGAAGGGGAAATACGTGGTGTTACCGTGGTCGTCCGATGGAAATCGACTACCGAGACGAAGGCGGTTCAAGAAGAGGCGGCGGCGTTGGTCACCGGACTTGGAGAAGATGCAGTGGGCGACGGTGTTTCCATGCGTCTCCGGTCGGAAGAAGTAACACAGCGGGTGCGCCTCGGCTTGGTGAACTCGGTGAGGGTCTCGGCGACGGCGGGGAGCGGCGGACAATGACGGCAGGTGAAGGAAACCACGGCGGAGATGTTTGCCAACAACGACGAGCTACTGGGGAGGCTAGAGAGCACGACAGAGCACGAGCGAACAGACCAAATGAGCGGAGCGAGGCGCTGAAACGACTGGCTTTATCTCCCGCCGACCGCCTCAAACGCTCGAAGCAGCAAATCGACACAATCCTCGCGCCAACAAAGGCGGCGGTAAGCGGCAATCGGCCCCGAGAAGCTTCGGTCCCATCGCACCGCACGATCGCAAATCAACGGCGGCGATTAATCCTCATTTCGGCGAAACGGTACGCGATTGCAATCGTCCGATCGAGATCCGACGCTGAAACGCGGCGCTTAGGTTTTTTTCGGCGCAAGACGCGGCGCGCAGTTGTTGGGCGTGCCCAACATCGTAGCTAGGCGATTTTCGACTTTTTCCTAATAAAAGAAATTCCAGAAATTCAAAGCATTTAATTAGGGCACTAAAGATACCCGAAAAATTCTAGAAAAATTCTAGAAAATATTTCAGAGCATTTTGAGCCTAGATAAAATATTTTCATTTATTTTTGATAAATACTTTTTCTGATATTAATTAATCAAGAGAAGATAATTCAATTTAAGTTTATTTAAATCCAATAAATCCTCAAATTCCACAAAAATTTAATTGAATCCAAAAATTCAGATAAAATCAATTAAATGCAATTAAATTTTAGTTAATTCACAAAAATCCAAATAACTCCAAGAATTAAAATCGGACCAAAATTCGGGACGTTACAAACTTTTCGCCGTTCCACGTGCACGGTGAGGCACTTGTAACATCCCAATTTTTTTTGGCTTTTCAATTATTAAATATTATTTTAATGCAATTTATGATTTTTGTGAATTTCCTGGATTTATTGGAATTTCCTGAGATTTATTCGGATTATCTTAAAAGTATATTGTCCCCTGTCGAAAACTAATTATAAATAGATAAATTTAAAATAAAATTTGCTCAAAAATATCTTATTTGAGTATAGAAGGTCTCAAAGTATTTTTGGGAAATTTCTTCTTCTCTCCGGGATGGAATCGGATTAGGAATTGGGCTAATGACCAGTATAGAATAAAAGGAATCGGGATATTGCATGTCGATTCAGAAGGAGAGTGTCTTACGAATCGGAGATGGAGCCGCCGAATTGCCACGTAAACCATCCTACCGTTCTCGCCAAACGGCACCGAGCGAACTCGCCAACACAACCGTAAGCGCCACGGAGACCTGTCCGCTGCAAGCGGAAGAAGGACGTCTCCGCATGGCGCCAATTCGGCAGATTGAAACCGTCCGTGGAGATGCATCGCGCGAGCGAATCAATTTCTTAGCGCCGGCGCCGAGTGCAACACGGAAGCCTTTCCATGCGGGAGAAGTAGACGAGTCGACTCGAACTCTAGCGATTGGCGCCGATTTTGGCAAGGAATCGGGAGACCTTCCATGCGGGAGAGCGAAGTACGGCATTGGCTATTTAAGCCGTGAGCAGCGACGCCAGAGGAACAAGCGACAGAAGAAGAATTTCAGCGCCGAGCGAAGTCGCGCGTGTTTGAGGAGAAATCGCGAGCGTGTCGCGCCGTCGATCGAAGGAAAATCGCGAAGGATAGCAGCGCGCCGGCGTTGTCGGAGGAATTGAGCGGCAAGGAATCAGGAGCATCAAGCGAGTCGTGCTGTCGGGGAAAATTACGAAGGGTAGCGGGCGTCGCCAGGAGATTTCCGAACGCGCTGCCGAGGTCGTCGTCGTCGTCTCCGGTGAATTCAAGTCGCCATCGCTTCATTGCCGATCGAGAACTTCACCAGCTGTCGGATCTTAATCGAGCGCACGGAATTCGTCCACGTCACTTCGGAATCGGTAAGCGTCTTAGATTAAATATCAACCGTTGGATTTAGATTGGTCGGATGATATTAGGTCACGTAGTAGATTTACCCGTAACCGTTAGATTGAGTTCATCGATCTAGATTTAACCACGTTTTGTCCGTACAAGCCGGGGCGAGAAAATCCGTATTTTCCTTTACAGAAATAATTCGGGAAAATAAGAAATTCTAATTCCAGAATTAACTAAACTTCCGAATGTTATAACTTTTGCATATGAACTCCGATTAAGGTGATTCAAATTCCTAAAAATTTGTAAAATTGAGATCTTTCTAATGGTGCCTTTTATTTGAATTTTTGAGTTCATTTGATCTTTTGTTTTGGTGTTTATTTGCTATTTCTTCTCGATTCGCGTAGACGCTGAATTGTGCGAGGTTTCGGAGGAAGAATTCACAACTCAGGAATTATATTCGGAGCAATACCAGGAGCTTAAGCTAGGCAAGTTGTGCTTTGATCATGTTGCACCCATAAACTTGATTGCATGCTATTTTGATTTACCTTATCACTTGTTATTTTATGTGCATAAATGATTTCAACATAAGTTTGGGATTAGCTATCGTACCCTTTGAATTACACCCTACCTTGTTATTTGTATGTCATACTCCACTTGTCACCCTAGGTTGGTTTACTATAGTTGGTTAATAATGAAATCAACATGGAGGATTAGATCGGACTAGAATGCTTAGCCATGCCACGTCATTACTTGAATCTTTGATAAATAATCTTGACTAATGGAATATGGAACAATGTTCTGAATTTGTGTGTCATGTGTGGTCACATGATGAGATTGAGTTGTGTTGGCAATGGATGTCACGCAACGATATTGAATTGTTGATGACACATGGTGCTTGGTAATCAACTAGGGTGGTTATAATTTTGGGTCGGAGCAAGTGGCAAGGGCATGATGCCTGGGTGGGCCCGATGGGCAAAGGGTATGTGTATGTCTTGCTTTGATCAAACCATAAGGACACCTTGCGAGCCTTTGACCTGAGTCAATCATGCAACCACATGTTGTTATGGGGCAACCTAGCTGACTAATTTGCAAAGTCTTGACTTTTGTACTATCTTGGTGGTGTGGTTCACCTTTGATTGAACCCAGATGGCGCAAGAGGGGGGCCCTGCTGGAACAGGTTGTTCCTTCAGTGTTAAAACCTTAGTGGGTTGTACTGAGTTAAGACAGTGCATTATAAAGGCTTTGTCATGATTCTCTGCCGGCATACCAAAGGAAGTGTGCTAATAGCTTGGCATCAAAGAGATTATCATGTCGTGTGGGTAAAGTGCATAACCTCTGCAGAGTGTACAACTATTCGGATAGCCGTGCTCACGGTATTGAGCAAAGCTCGGGGATTACAGTCAAGGGTTTAGACTTTTTGAAAATTTGGTATGGATGGCAGGTTGCCATGGAAAATTGAATCTTGACTTAGGATGGAAACTTGGTTTACTTGAGAAATCTTGAATCTATCTATTCTCGTTATTTGTTTTCTTGTCATTTCAATCTATATCTTGTACTTGTTTATAAATGCTGCTTAGTTGCAAATAACCATTGTTAGCCTTTCCTTTGGAACAAGCCTTGCATATAGTTATGTTAGACTTGCATTCTGTGCACAACTTGTTGAGTACGTGTTGGTGTACTCACCCTTGCCTACAAACAAAGATCAATCTTTGTCAAGAAGGAGTACCATGAAGAGACGCATGTTTAGGGTGCGAGCCTTGTCAGTTGCCTGTGGTATACTAAGGGGTTACCTACGTCTTCATTCCGCTGCAGTTCAATTTGTTGTTCAGCCTTATGAGGCATTGTTAAGTAAGTTGACCATAAGGTCATTCAACTGGTAATATTTAATATATTATGTCTTTTATCTATTTACGTTGTGTATGATTGTGATATTCACTAATGTTGAGCCTGTGTGCACTAGCGTGATCCTGGACTAGTGCGGTATACACAGAGGGTCCGGATTTGCATATTCGGGTCCCGACAGCACTCCACCGCTTACTCTTCTTTTCAATTGACTACTAAAATGAAACCAATAGGACACCCTTATGCTCATAATAGTGAAATCGTGCCTCAAAAACCCATATTTGAGCTTCGCCACTTACCGGCCATGGCGACCACCGCTGGAATACGGTGGCGCGCCAACCCAGATCACCTCCGGTCGAACCAACTTCATCCCTAGACTTGCACGGACGCACTAATGCTTATAGTGGAACCGATTCGACCTCTCCGGTCTCCCCTCGCCGGCGCGGCTTACCTCCGCCACCGTCGCCATGCGCGCCCGTGGGCAACCTAGCTCCGGTTACCAATAACCACGATTGAACCTACCCCTGTGTGCGCAATTACCTGCTGAACCTCGCCGTGGAACCCGTTCCACCATTCCGCCTTGCTCCACCGCGTGAAGCCAGAATCGTCTCCCTCGCCCGGGTCTCGCCATGTGGGACCAGTGTCGATGAGACATGTTGTGCCTTGTCCTGCCGACGGACCCCACCGGTCACCCCCCGCCTTGGCCTCGGCTTTGTGCGACCAGAAACGAAGGCGTAAACTAATTTAGAAAGCGTACTTTCCATTTTTAGTAAAATTTCGATTTTCGGTTTTTTTGAGACCTAGTATTTTCAAATGTCAATAACTTTTGAACCATAAGTAAAAATAAAGTGAAATAAATTCATAAATTCAAATAAATTCATGTAGATTTAGAATATACAAAAATATTTTGAAATTGAACTTTTTAAATTTTTAATTTGAATTTAAAGAAGAGGATAAAAATATGCCATTCATAGAACTTTTGCAAATAAGCTCCACATTAAATGAAATAAATTTTATTAGAATCCTTGCATCCTTAGGAACCTGAATATGCAAAAATACTTAGGGTTTACTATTGAAAATATGCAAGTTGTAACATAAAGTTAATAAACAACTAAACATGAATTCAAATAACCTAATAAATTGTAAAATAGTGGAGTCAATGAAATAATAATTGCATAAAATGATAAATAACCAACTCTAAAATATATTTGCTATATTTTGTCTGTTTATTCGATTCTTTTATTCGTATTCTATTTGTCCTTATTGAAATTTGTTATTTGCCTTTGTTACTGTTGAACGACGTGTAGAACCCGACGGCACTACTTCCATCGTCGACAACACCAACATGACTACGACTTCGATGTAAACAACAACAAGCAAGGCAAGCACCCCCTTTGATCATGTTGATCCCAGTTTTGTTAATGTTTTCATTAAATGTTTTTATTGCATGCGTATATACATTAAACTCTGCTACTTTGTGGGTACTGGTAGACATATCTGTTGTCTTATGAAATTCCCTTAGTATTGACATGTGAACCTTGATAACCCTAGAATTATGGTTAGACAATATCTGATGTCAATTTGGGTATATGCGATGGTTAATATTCATGCTTAGCCATGCTTTAGACTTGGGATAAATCAGTTGGAATCATTGATCAGATGAAACTTGGAAATATTGAGACATGATGATGGTTATTGGTATTTTGGTTAAAAATGAAAATAAAACTATTATTTTGATGCGGGCAATTATTGGCAATAGCCGAAGGTGCATGGATTTGCACGTAGTGTAGGGGGAGACTATTGCCCGTGTCGGATTAAGGACCGAACTTAGGTTGTTTTCAGGCCAAGATAACTGTACAACGACAAGTGCTGGTATGAGACAGCCTTAACCTATTAAGTTCCTTAAAACTAGCTTTGCACATTGGTAGGCTGGAGACAGTGATGTATGCCTTGCTATGAGGAGGAATGTGTGAATGGCAGGGTTTACTGCCTGTGTTGTGCTGTGAATGGCGGGGTTTACTGTCATGTCTTGGGTGTGTGTTCCTGTCATCATAGTAAGGGATTAACATTACTGAGCTGGTGCAAAGTTAGGATTAAGTAATGTAACGGTTATGTCATGACTCTCTGCGGCACACCAAAGGAAGTGTGTTAATATTGATCGCACAAAGAGTTAAGTCATGTCTTGTGGGTAAAGCTGTACAACTCTGCAGAGTAAAAACTAATCGATTAGCCGCGCCCGCGGTCATGAGCACTTGGTAAAGTCATCACATAGTTAAAAGTTTTGATATTTTCTAAATGGTTTGGATTGGATACATTTGTTGGGAAGTATTTGTCTCAGATTTGAGCCATGTGTTGGCAATGGAGGACTCGATGCTCACGTCGTGGAGGACTGTGAGTTGTTACTTATACTTTACTTATTTACTATTTTCATATCAGTCAAACTTGCTTTTATAAATTTCGTTTTGCAATTACTACCTGTTTTACAATTTAAATTGGCTTTATGCAAATTAACCATAGAAGCCTTTCCTTTGAAATAGCCAGCATATATTATAGGTTTTGAAAAAGTCTTGCTGAGTACGCAAGTACTCACCCTTGCTTATTCGTGGTTTTTAGGTGAAGAATCAGAATAGCTCGACGAAATTTATTTGACGCAGGATTCGGGGATGTTAACGAGTTTTTCTGGGGATTATGCCTTATCAGTTGCTTGAGGGATTAGATGGGCACACTACAAGATTCTTGATTCTTTCCGCTGCATTTCTCTGAATTGTAAGACTTTATTGTGTATATTACCTTTGTTATTTGCAATAAAGAGTATGGATGTGATATCAATTGTTGTAAATGTGCATACTAGCTATTGATTCAGGGACTAGTACTGTGTGCACATAAGATTTCCATTTTTGCATTTTATGTAAAAATGGGGGTCGCTACACTCGGCGAGGGGCCTGTTCCCCAAACGCCGACAATAGTAATGGCATGTTATTCGGCTGTAGTTACTGCAGTCACCTATAAATACTCCTTTGGTAGATCATAGGAAGAAGAGGAAAAAAGAGAGATCAGACACATACAACAAAGACACGCAAAACTTCTGTACGAACTCAAGCAATAGCAAAACCACTAGACGTAGGGTTGTTATCTCGATCGTGAGAAGCCCGAACCAGTATAAAAATTCCTTATCCACTGTCCTTTCGAGCATAGCATCCTGATAGCATTATTCGAACGTAAACCATCCGCGGAAAAGGGGGCCTGGTTGATCCCTCAATCAACAAGTAAGCTCAGTGAGGAACCCATTTTCCAAACGTCGACAAGAAGCTTAGTGGATCTTGGTCTTTTGCAAGATGTGATCTAGACTTGGATGGTTGTTACCCTTGAGATAGCCTTCAAGAGGCATGTGCGATAATTCTTCACCTACTTTGTGAGCTATTTTATACACACATGTCTTTTACATTCACAGATATCTAATTGTGGTATGAGATGAGATGTTTGTTCATATGCTCACATGTATCCCTTGGCATGTTCAATAATGTTATATCTTATATCATGCCTTTTCATGCTTAGCATTTATTTATCATGATTCATGCCTATGTTTAACTGAACATACTATAGTAACTCAAACACATGTATATCATCACCTCTCTTTTGATTTCATTGGTTATTCATTTGAGGGGGGGTTAATGGATTTTTGTGAAAAATTCTCTCGTTTGCCTATTGGGAGGATTGTTCTTTCAGACTTTTATTTACA
The DNA here is from genome assembly GCA_036346375.1 of Guadua angustifolia. Classification (NCBI taxonomy): domain Eukaryota; kingdom Viridiplantae; phylum Streptophyta; class Magnoliopsida; order Poales; family Poaceae; genus Guadua; species Guadua angustifolia. The sequence goes on along the minus strand of CM070521.1, from coordinate 12,078,758 downwards.
AAATTAATCCCATTATGTGACAATTTTGAAGAAGGTTTTTAAAATATTTGTTTTGAGGGGGAGTTTTTGAAAACTTTGTAATATTTTGTCAACATACTTTTTATTTTGTGTGTTTCTTAAATGAAAAACAAAAAAATAGAAAAACAATGAAAAAGTAATGAGCATTGCATTTGATACGCATATGTCATTTGAAGCCATGTTTATGCTACAAGGTCTTTGCAACTTCATGTTTATGCATATATAGTGTAGTTTATGATATAACTATTTAAATAAAATGAAAACTTAGATTAAATCTTGTCATGGTTGAACTTTTTTGGCTATCTTAATCCTGCTCAAAAAGCGCTAAATATGAAAGTTATCAAAATTAAGAGCTAAAAGCTCAAGAATTGAATGTTGATAGATACAAGATCAAGGAAGTATGTACTATCGCACTTCTTTACGAGACTGCTTGTCATTGCACTTTGATACAAACTTGAAAGAGGTTGTATATGAACAAAATCATGAAAGCTTAAACTTATGAAATGAGGCTTGGCATGGTTAAAAAATAAGCCTGATGGTACATTTAATTCCTTGAAATGTTTACATTCCATTGCAATCAATTAATGAATTAGTTTTTCAAGCATAAATAAAATGCATAAAAATTCAATGTTTTCAGGTTTTGAGATTGTTGAGAAAGGGAGATCATGCCATGCAAAAAAATGGTTAATAGCACTTGATTTCTAGTTATGCTTACTCTACATTGTCTTTGTGTAGATTTGAGGGTGCAAGTATTTCTGATAGCATGATTTGGTGATGAAATTGGTACATTTATGAATGACTTATAATGCTCAGTGTTCTCTCTTTTGTATTCTTAATGATAAAATTGGCATTGCAAAGTGGTTGTGATTATGGCATGTATGGTGCTTATGCATGTGTTATAGTAGATAATTACTTAATATGCTTGTGATAGCATGATAACGGTTTTGCTTGATGCAATGCGCTCGTGTGAGTGGTTGCATCGATTGACTTTGAGTCAGTCGTGGACTTGTGCTCGGATTCGTTTCTTGTTTATTCGTGTGCAGGTGTTGCTCGAGGGCGAATGTGGCCGATGATGGAACTGAAACTAGATTCATGGAGGAACTGAGGTTCGGAACTAGGTTTAGGAGGAATCGAGGTCTTGATGGTCAAGGTTATCATGCGGGACGTTCGGACTACAGAACGTTATACATGGAGACTGGTTAGTCATGTGAATGCAACATATGGGCCGTACGCGTGCAGAGTTGTATTGAGCCGTACATGTGTACAGTTGTATTTGGCCATGTTAGACTAAGTGGAGTTGTAATCCAAACTCTTTAGGATTACTCATTATTTAGATATCTTCTATTTAGAGAATTGGGCATTTAGAAATTGTACTTTTTTTATTTGGAGTATTGTAACTAGATTAGACAAAAAAATAATAATTTCTTCAACCAGCCGACCGAGCGTTGCCAGCTTGGAAAGCGCTAAAGCCACTGACAAGTATTTTCGCAAGCCAAATAAATTGCCACAGTAAATCCCGGTTGCTGTGCGCCGCAATTTGCTACAGTAGTCGGTTCTTGTTTTGTTTCCCGTTTTTGTTTTGTTTTTTATTGATTCATTGTTTCACTATGATAATTTTTATTTGACTTATTTAAAACCTTCCTAGGGTATCAACTTTGTATTTCTCAAAGTTTCGTTGGTTAATCTTTTGTAGATCTCAATTAATCTCGTAATTAGGATTTAATCAATTTTTGTCATTATTGATAGTCATCTTGCGAAGGTCATAACTCTAGATCCATAGATCCGATCGAGCTTACTCTTATTGAGTTAGTTTCAAAATTGAATCTAGTTTCTGTAGTTAAAATTTTACATCAATCCAACGGTGGGATCTTCAGGAATCACTATTTTAGTGAACGTATATCACTCTGTTTTATCGAATCCGAATCAGGTAATTTGAGTCCGAATTGAGATGTTTTAAAAATCATCAAAAAATTGATTTTAACTTTTGTGCAATCATCACCCCCTCTAATTACTAGTTTAGTATATATCGATCCTACAGCATCATATGCTGATTATTCTGTAACGAAATTATGAGTTGGACAGATTAAAAAAAAAGGTATGAGCTGGACATCACATATGCTTATTAAAAAATTTATGGTCGTCAGCAGTACATAATGGAAGATACATTATATATTCAGAGCAGTTAAATTTCAAAATGTACCCACAAAGAAATTAACAACACAATTGTATGACTGAATCAAGTGAAGGGAGAACAGTGGACAAATGTTGAAAGGGATATCAAACGGTTAAACATAATGAATTATGATAATGTTACTTTCATCATACAGAGTGAAAAACAATATGTGAATTGTCAGTGTCAGTTATATTAGCAACCAAAGTATGGAACTTAACATTGGTGTAAACTAATGTGCCTGAATGATAATGTAAAATCGGATATAACTCAACCAAAAAAAAACAGAAAATAGAACCCATCCCAAAGATTTGCAGCTTTGGTGGGGCATCTACGAAGACAGTAAATATAGGATGACCTTTTGAACAACAAAACTTTATTGATTTTAATCTAACTGATCATTACACAAAATGGGCAAATTCACACAAAAAAAAATGAACATGATAATGGAACCTATCTCAGCAGCAATGACTAGTCATGTTTCTTTATTAGTCTCCTGCTAGTGACACTTCAACACAAATCAATCATGTACTAACATTCAATTGTCCGTTGGTGGTTCTATTGTTTTGCCATTAACGGAAAACCAACAAAGTGCATTGTACATTTGTACCACGCTAGTGTCAATTCTTAACACAACAACAACTTTTGACAAATTATCTTTAATCATTAAATGGCTTCAGATTTTGAAACGACCGGACCGAACTATTTACTCAAAGGATAAGATAGCCAAGACATATTAGCTGTATCTTGATGGAGATAAGCCAAAAGGACCTTGTGCACTTGAGGCATCGTTGATTCACTGCATTTAAATATATGATGCACAGATACCGATATGTCAACACAACATCAACATGGGATTCTCTATTTTTCCAAAATTATCGACACGGCTATATATATTTAAATAATAATATACATATGTATTAGTTTCCGTTTTTTTCGTGTTTGTCAAACTGAAATAATGTAAAGTGGAAACTAAAAATACATATCTCAGCCTTTGTAACTTCACTTCTAAGTTGAGCAAGAATCAGTACCATCACCTTAGGACATATCTTTCAACCACTATTAGCAATTTTTAGCAAGTGCACTTTAACTCTAAAGTAGCTATTAGTGTCAACATATTCGCAATACTTGCAACTCTATTTCATATTTCCTATAGAGGATCACTCTTATCTAGAATGTCAATATTGTTCCATAATGTAACCTTGATGTTGGTGTTTTACTCCTCTTAGGTGGCTAAAGTTACCTTTTAGGTGACTGAGGTGGGTCGAGCTATGTCACTATATGTATCGAATCGTATCAATGAAGTGTCGAACATCAAAATTATTTATTTTGTTTATCTAATTATCTAATACGTGACCGATATATGTCGAGTGGTGTGTTGATTTCATTATCGTGTCGACATCGACACGGCACCAAACCAATGTGTTGGTGCTACAAAGAGTTAAATTAATGGACCTTTTCATTATTAACACTGTGGTAGTGCAGTGGTGGTTCTTGTACGGTTGTACCTGAATAAACGTGTGACAAGGCAATGGAGGACAGGGATCAAATGCAATTTGAATGGAGACTGCAAGTTAAGCAACCCCATTCAACGGTGCCGTCCAATCCAGCGAATCAACGGTGTAGATCGTTCAAAAACGTGTGTTACAGTAACTTGCTACAATAGATGTTTCAGCAAAATTTTGTGTGGTGCTTCTGCTACAGTGCCCTAAGAAGATCTTGCTCGTCGCTTTTTCATTGGGTGGTTAAATAGAGACCGCTTAACTTTGCAGGCCACATTGAACTGCATGTGATCCCTGTCAGGCAATGGAATGGTAAGAAAGAATTAGGGGCGGGTGCAACCTGAAATGGACGAATATCTCTTTTATACCTGGTCCAGGACACGTCGCAAGAGAAAATGATTCCATAACAATACCAGGATGCTGTGTAGTGGTTCCAGACTTACAGTAAAGCATCATTATTGAGATGTGGAGTAAATATGGATGAAGGACCACCAAATACTATTGCAAAGGTAAGGAATCTGGATTTATGCTTTAAGGGAATGTTTTCTTATTGAGATTAACGTTGAAAACAAACAATTCATCCTACATCACCTCGATGTGTTTGACCTACGAGCTATTTGTCTCCAACCTCCACATAAATGCAATCATTTCTTAACAGATAGAACATGAAAAAAAGACAACATTCTATAGTTACGATTCGCTATAAAGCCCCATGAATCGCGAACCGTTTAGGGTAGGAAATTGAAAGAAAAAGTAGCGAACCGTGAACCCGAATCCCACACTGTGACTTAGACGTACTACATTTCCGGTAACTATGCAACATTCATGTTCACCTCCATTATTAGGTTTCTGTGTGACCTTGCTTGGAATGAATTGACTTTGTACCCTGCTAGAACTAGAAAAGATAAAATGGCAACTGCCCTTCTAAAAATTATTGTTAGCAAGATAAAATGGCAACTGCCCTTCTAAAAATTATTGTTAGCAAGATAAAATGGCAACTGCCCTTCTAAAAATTATTGTTAGCACTTTTGATTAGCCACCTAACCAGAAGCAGAAAAGTTTGCACCGGAGGCACATAGCTTAAACACTTCAAATTTTAATCAAGTTCCACCGTACTGAACTACCAATTCAACCAATACAATATAGATCACATTATTGAGCTGAATTTCCACACCATTAGCTAGAAAAGAAAACATGCTATGGCAACTTTGAACAAATATAAGGACTAAAATTTCACAACACATGATTAACAGCAAAAGAATAAACACAAGCCTATGAACAAAAAGCAAACAGACAACCTTAATCCCATACTCATAATAGTCCAGATTCAACAATTCCTAATAATCACTATCTCTGTTGCCCAAAACGCAACCACCAAAGAATTTCACTTTGTACATTTGACCCTAATTCCCTGCATCAATCACTTCAAGAAGCTTGCAATTTTGGGGGTGACAAGCAAGTATCTAATATACACATTGAACTGAACATATATCAGAAGAAACAACATTTCGTGTGCAACCACTAATGTCTTCCCTCCATGGCACCAAAAACTAAAATTTTCACTTCCTGAAGAAGCACAGCATACGAATTGAACAAATACAAGGACTAAAATTTCTACAAATACATGATGGAATAGATCTGTTATTATGCCGTGTTATACTCCTCGCTCACTCGTTTCACCTCACCTCATTTCTGTCATCCCCTTCTCTTCTCCCCAGGGGAAGAAATCAAAACAGCCGGAAACACAGAGGACAAGACGAAGGGGAAATAAAATAAAATAAAATAAGAAAGTCAAAATTTGATGACGAAAGCGGCGAGGCGACTGGCCTCTGCCTCAGTCAAGGAAACCGGTGCGGCGCAGGACGGCGTTGCGGACGCGGTGGAGGTCGCGGCCCTTGAGCGTCCTCCCGGCGCCCTCACGACCGAAGCAGGCGCTGCAGGAGTGCGCCAGCGACGATCTCGTCTTGGCGGAACCATGGCCTCAGCGTCGTTGCCGAACACAGGCTAGGCCCACCTCCTTCTCCGTGCCGCTGCCTCCAACGGTATGCGCACCGGTGCCGACCTCGCCACCGCCAAAGTGGTCGACGCGGCGGTCTCCGGGATGGGGTGGGCGGCGGATCGGACAGTGGGCCCCACACGCTTCTTCTTCCTCTTACCCTCCTCGTCGGGAAGTGCGGGGAGGAGGCCGGGGGCCGAGGAGGCGAGTTAAAGGACGTCCAACTTGAGGAGGTTGCCATCCGTGGCCGCGGCAGCGGTGTGGGCGGAGGTGTGTTTCAGGGGGCCAGAAGAGTAGGAGGCGGTCCATCATGGTGCTCTGGCGATCACCAGTATGGCCGATATCCGGCGAGGTGGCGGCACTCCGACATCAGAGGTTGGGGAGAGAGGTGGGCTGGTCGTGAACGAGGAAACGATACCGGCGAGGGGGAGGGAGGTGCGGGGGAGTGGTATCCCTTCGCCCCCAAATCCCTTCGCAGACAGATCCCAAGCACTCCAACGAATTCCCTTTACGGTTCCCTTCGGAAGGGATTTAGAGTGAGAATCTCTTCAGAAAAGGATTCTCTCTCCAATCCCTATACAAAACCTTTCGAGGAGATGCTGCTGGAGATGATAGGAATGAAGGGAAATTGCTGAAGATAGTCTTATAGCTGGCGGTGAAAACCGTTCGTATACGAACAATAATGCCTCTTCAATATTTGTTTCAAAATTTTTCTTTAAATTTTCTTTAATATAGATAACCCGATACTAATATAAATTCAAATAATATCGAATAGAGATACAAGAGAATATAAATCAAAAAAATATGATAATAAATATTTATAAGAATATAAAACCCTTTAATTGTAAGCATAAAATAAAAAAAATAACCAATTTATTTGATCCAAATGTTTATGAAAATATATGATGGACCAAGATTTGTATTCTTTCTTGAATTGTGTTTAAAATAATAAACTATAGATTTTCAGCTACTTATGGATTAATTAAATTAATAAACCGCTTTTGAAATCCATAACTTTTTGGGTTTAACCAGTACACTTGGCCAAGCCCACGTGCTTGACTATCTAGATAATTGGGATTTGTATTCGTATTCGACAGATAGTGAGCTACCGAATCTGTATTCGTGTTTGATGGAAAAAAATCTGTATTCATTTGTGATCCGATGCTATTCGATAAATATACGAGTCGATAAAAAATACGTACTCCAAAATTATTCAGATCGATCGAAAAATATCCAACTATTTTCTCACTTAGTTATAGCGTAGGAAGGAAGGTGGGTTTTTTCCCCTTTTGCATTTTAGCCCTTACATTTCTACAAATTTAAGGAAATTATTTAGCTTTGAGTTACACAGGTTATTCTCAATCGTCTCCATTGCAAAGCGACTCCCGCAGCGGCCGCAAGCTCGTCGCTCTGATTGGACCTCCCGCCGGAGCTCTTAAACCCCATCATACACCAGTTGTCCTCTCACGCGCGACAGATCGCGTCTGTTTCGGCTCCGTCTGCCATAGCTGGCGTTTCTCGATCTGCAAAGCGGCCACAACGCTTGCCTCCAGCGCTTCCATGGCTTAACTTCGATCGACAGCATCTTCCAAAGCCACCCCAACGATGAATTACACAGCTTCGCTTCAATAGATTCACAGTATGCCGTGGCTCCTTCGACATCTGGCTGTTGTTCGTGCTGGCGGGATGCAGCCTTGAGCGTCGACAATACTAGGAAGGTTTTGGCGGCGTAATATATTGCGTGTGTTGTTTTTTTGCAGAAATAATTTTTTTTGTGATGTTTTTTTTAAAATTGTTGAGAAAATGTATGAAACGGTTGAAAGGATACAAACGTAATCACTTTTTTCGCATTTATCTGGGGACCAATCTCTCATAAAGAATCCGCGATTGCGCTAAATCGAAAGGTTCTTTTCGTGAAAAATAGTTGGAACGATCCAAACGTAACTATACGCCCTTTTTTGTATTTATTTAGGGTCATTTCATGAAATATTCGTGATTTTTCTGAATCAAAAGATCATTTTCGTAAAAAATCGTGGGAAAAACTTACACGTAATTATGTATTTTTTTAAGAACCTACATACGAGGAAAAAAAAGAGCCGAGCCGGCTCCCGCGTGGCTCGGCGCGACGTGATCGGACCTAGGCGAGGAAGTCTACACAGTTTAATATAGGTATGATTTGAAGATCCCTTCTCCAAAGCCGTCCTACGGCTCCCAAGCCATTGCAACGAGCCTATTCATCTTAATCACGATGCTGGCTCACACAATACGGGCTCCAACTCCACCATCATCCATGCACACTCGCGAGATCATTGCATGCTAAGTGGGCTTAGAGCTGCTCGGATTAGCGATCGATCGCCACCTTCCGGACGTAGTTGTATGCTGTCGACCCACGGTATGTCATCGTGATCAACATGTCTATGAAATGGTCAATGGTGCAGGACAATGCCTTTTATAAGGGAAAGCTATATATCGTACACAAAAGAGGCCAGCCATATATATGAAGTCGCTGGCCGCCACCGACTGCATGGTTGCCCGGCCTGAACGCCGAATGCCTCCTGCCAATTGTCCATCTTCCTTTTTTTTTTATTAAGAGTGTGTTTGGTTAGTGAGATAAGATAGAATGGAATGGTACTGTACCATTTGGTTTCATATTATTTTGAGTGAATAAAATGATTCAACTTCTGTAAGAAATATACCTTAAATTTATATCACATCATCAAAGATAAGACAACCAAATACATAAATGAGTTTTTTCTTAAATCATCTCATATATGTACCACTTGGTACAAGCAACTAAACACACTCTAAGAGGATATGCCAGAGGCGCTGCCATCCATCGATCGCAGGCAATAGCATGGAAAAAGGATAATGGAGCCATCGTGGCAGGTGCAGAGGAGGAAGAGGCAGTGTAGCTATAGTGGATCACAATATATAAACTATAAAGTCAACAAATAGAGAACCGTACATGATTGCATTTTTATGCTCTCGTCACAAAAGAAAGGCAGCAAAGAGAAAATTTTCAAGGACAGCAACCATTCGTACTTCTTTTTAAGTTCGCAACCATTCTTCGTATGTCTAAACTTTATAAAAAGGTAAGTATCACCTTAACACGTATCACCTTTCACATTTTTCTATCATGAAAAGAGCATCCCACGCTTCCTATCTACGATAGCTGCCTCTCAAGCTCCTTGGCCACCTCCCGCGCTCCCTGGCCATGGCAACTCTGCTGCCGTGCTCTCCGGCCACGACACCGACCTTCCTTCCCAAGCTGCCCGTGCGCGGAAGCTACTGCTCCCGCGCTAGCCTGCCTACACTCGCGGCTCGCCTATAAGAGGATGCCGACTAGAGGGGTGAATAGGCAGCTATAAAAATTTCTTTTATGATCAATTAAAATCTTGCCTAAGTGCTTTTATGTCAAAACTTAAATGATAATAGATGCGGAAACAATAAACTAAGGTTTGGACAATTAAAGCTTAAATCAACTAGGCACACTAAGTGCACTAACTATTTACGTCTCTAATAATATTTTTAATTCTAAATACAAGCAATCAAATCATCAATTCTATTAATATAAATTGCTTCACAATCTCCTTGAGAAGGTCATCACGCATGACGCCTCCACATGCCGTCTAGATATCGGCAAACACCAAAAATAACAAGTCAAGTCCTCTAACTTAATTAAGCTCCACCAAGTATAATACATGTACAATGGTGATCACCAAGTACAACACATACACAAGACTCCCCTCATGTGCAACACATGACAAGAGGCTCAAAATCCTCTCCTAATTACTACACATGCAATTAGACTTTACCTATTAGCTCAAAAATCAAATGTGAGAGTGCAACATATGCATAATACCAAATGCACAACAAGGCTAACAACACCAAAATGCCAGCTCCCAGAGCTCCTTTTATAGCCTCCCCAATGAAAACTAGCCGTTGAGAGGCAAAACAGGTAAAAAAAACACAGCAAACCTAGTGCTACCACCCTATTGTGGCCAGTAACACCGGTCTCTAAGGCAACGGCTAAAAAACTAGCCGTTACGAAAATTGGGTAGCACCGCCATTTTCGGTGAAAAACACTCATTCTATTATTTTTACATCATGCACATTTTGCTAGTGCTACCTCCCGCCAAGAGCACTGTGCCTAAGGCGGTAACACCACTACTACAACTACTAAAACAATCATAACTTTTTTACTCCGAACTCCGATTTAGGTGATCTTGGACTCTATGTGAAACTTATTAAGGAGGCTACAATTTTCATCCTTTTTAAGATTTAAGTAACCATAAATATTTTTAATATCACAAAAATAAAAACTCCAATGTAGTCACTCAAGTCTAAAATTTGATTTTCTCGAAATCCCTCACATAGACTTGATCAAGAGTGTGACTACAAGCTAGCAAGAGTCAATAAGATCAAATTTTAAGCTATGTGATGATCAACTCATGATTAAAATAATTTTGCAAAATACATTTGCAAATTCTAATCACATACTTCAAGATTAAATGCATGAACACCAATATTTTGCAAAACACATTTGCAAATATAAATCTTGCAAACAAGAGCAATTAAGATCACATCTTTGAGCCATGTGATGATCAACACACGATCAAACCAATTTGCAAAATACATTTGCAAACTCTAGTCACATGCGCCAAAGAATTGCATAAATATCGACTTGCTTGCAAAACACATTTGCAAAACAACGTTGAACATGAGATTTTCCTATTTGCAAAACACATTTGCAAATCAAAACTCCATGTAAAGAACATATCAATAAAATTGCAAGTATGTGCTACTATAACTATTTTCAAAACATATTCACAAATATTTGCTCTATGCAAAAACCAAATCAAGAGAGTGTGAGCTAGAACAAGTGGGTTTGAGCTATCAATATATGATGAGACTCAAGCTATAAGACTTGACGCCTCTCAATAGTACGGCAACCTATACTAGCAATCCGGTCTCCCATCCAAACACCGAGACCGATAAAAGATTAGGAATACATCCTAAACCCTATGTGACGAATACTCATACCTGGGATACCCTCAGCAGGCCGGAACACCAAATGGGCCGTCTTAGGCCCAGCTCTGGCCGAAGGCCTCGTTGGGTCACGAAGGACCCTCGACCCCGGTTGTCGACGATCGGAATCGCCTGACCGCAAATATGGAAACGGGGTTAGTGTGTATGGGGGACCTAGAAAGTGCTACGCTCAACGATGGATTAGATGTAGGTCGGGGCGAGGCGTCAACGAGCAGGAGACAACGGATTATACTGGTTCGAGCCCCCGCGAGGGTAACAGCCCTATTCCAGTCTTCTCTTGAGGTGGAGGAATTCACTAGTCGTGAGTAAAGAGAGTGGATTACAGCTCAAGCTTGAGCATTCTTGGTGCGTCTAATGGCCTATTGCTGGTGCGCTGATCTTTCGTCCCGTTGTGTTCTGCTTCAAGGGATTTTATACCCCTTCCTGCCGTTACAGGAAACGGCCAGGAGAGATTCCCAGGGAAATGCATGGCGTGCAATGAAGACGTGCTGCAACCGTCCCGGATCTGATGCCCACGTCTACCTCAACTCCGGGATCTCCGGTCTTGGTAACCGCCGAGTAAACGCACGCCCTCAAGCCAAGGTCGAGGTCGTACGGGGACGGATCTGTAACATCCCAAAATTTCAGCTTTTCAATTAATTAATATAATTTTATTGCTAAATATGAATTTTGTGAATTTTCTGAATTTATTTGGATTTTCCGAGATTTATTTGAATTAAATACATTATCTTTTGGTCAAGAAATAATTATAAAAGAGATTTGCAAAATAAAGTTTTTCTGAAAATATTTTATTTAAGCCCAGAATATCTCAAAATATTTTTGGGAATTTTATGGGAATTTTAGAGTATTTCTAAAGCCTTAAATAAATCAAAACGCGTTTAATCGGAATAATTAAAATAGGAAATTCGGGAAAATATGGAATGAATAGTAACAGGTCCGCCCCACCATCAGGCGCCGCCGGATTTTAAGTAGATTCAATGCCGACCGTTGATCTTGATCCAACGGCCATTTTCTCGAACCTATTTAGGAAACCTTGAATCAATCTTATCGCTCGTGCATCGGACGGTTCGTGATCATCGCCTCCGAAGAAGGAAACCGCGCCACAGATCCGGAAAGGACTCCGCCGCCGCCGTTCTTCCTTGTTTAGAGCGCCTCATCGGGTATAAAGGGCCCGAAACCCTCCCCGAGACTCACCTTGAGCCACCGCTTTTTTCCCCAAAGTGCCGCCATCGGAGAGTTAGCCGCAAGGAGTTTGAGCTCACGAGTCCGAGGAGGTGGCAAGGAAGTCTCGCCGCATTTTTCGTCGTCGGGTAACTCTTCCGCCGAGAGTGCGGATTCGAAGTTCGCCGAGCACGCCGCACCCGTTCCACCGTTCCTTGGTCGCCGGAGCGCACTGCATCGCCGTCGGGAGCATCGTCGTCCTCAGCACCGGTCTCCAGCACCACCGCACGTTCATCGCCGTTCGGGAAGCTTCGGGAGCCATCGGATCGCCATCGGACGCACGAGGTTAGGTCCACGTCGCCGACTGAGGTGAGTTGCTAGTTCGTTGACGCGTGTCGCCACGTGGGCCGCATTGCTGACATGGCGATGAGGTGGCGTCGCGTGGCGCTGCGGTCACCGTAATGCGGCAAGACACACGTGGACAGCACGGGGCCCAGCCGTCAGAAAGACAAGCTCACCCGAGACGCGTGTCAATCGGGGAAAAACTCAGAATTTCTTTATAAAAATAATTCGGGATTTATGAATTAGGGTTTATTTTCAAGATTTTCAAACTTCACAACCTTATAACTTTTGCATACGAACTCCGTTTGAGGTGATTCAAATTCCTAAAAATTTGTAAAATTGAGATCTTTCTAATGGTGGCTTTTATTTGAATTTTTGAATTTGTTTGCTCTTTGGTTTTGGTTTTTATTTGCTTTTCTCTCTCGATTCGCGTAGACGTTGAATTGTGCGAGGCTTCGGAAGGGGATTTCACATCTCAAGAATTATTTCCAGACCAGGATCAGGAGCTTTACGAAGGCAAGTTGTGCTTTGATCATGTTGCACCCATAAATTAGACTGCATGCTATTTTGGTTTACTTTATTACTTGTTATTTCATGAGTACAAATGATTTGACCTAAATTGGGATTTAGATATTATACCCTCTTGAATTACACCCTACCTTGTTAAATTATATGCTATGATCCACTTGTCACCCTAGGTTGGTTAATTATAGTTGGTTAATAGAAAATCAACATGGATGGATAGATCGGAATAGAACTGCTTAGCCATGCTACATCATCACATGTTCATGAATTAATGGTTAATAATCTTGACTAATGGAATATGGAACAATGATGTTAATTTGTGTATTATGTGTGGATGCACGAAGAGATTGAGTTGTCGTGGCAGGGAGGTCACACAACGATATTGATTTGTGATAAGCATATGATGCTTGGTAACCAACCGGGAGATAATCACTTTAGATTGAAGCAAGTGGAAGGGGCAAGGGTGCCAGGGTGGGCCCGATGGGCGAGAAAGGGTATGTGTAAGTCTTGCTTTAATCAATCCTAAGGACTTAACCTTGCGAGCCTTTGACTGAGTCAAACTTGCACCACATCGCTGTTATGGGGCATTTAGTCGACTAATTTGCAAATGCTTAACTTAGTGCTATCTTGGTGGTGTGAGTCCGGGTATTACGGAGGAAACTCACATGGCGCAAGAGGGGGCCTGTTGCGGTGGTTTTAGCCCTTCGTTGTTGAAACCTTAGCGGTAGCACCGGGTTAAGAGGATGCATTGTAAAGGTTTTGTTATAATCGTCACTTTGTGTGGTGTATGGTTATATCGTGTGGGTAAAGTGCATAACCTCTGCAGAGTGTACAATCTATTCGGATAGCCGTGCTCACGGTATTGAGCAATGCTCGGGAATTACAGTCAAGGGGTAGTTAAGTAAAATGGACAACTGGATGGGATGGCGGGATGCCATGTGGATAATGGAATTTGATTTAGGTTGAGACTTGGGTTGATTTGTAAACAATGGAATCTATTTACTTGTTATTATTTGTTTTACTGTCTTTTCAATCTACATATTGCTTATGTTTGAAAATGCTGCTTTACTGCTTATGAACCATAAGCCTTCCTTTGAAATAAGCCTGCATATAGTTATAATAGAAATGCATTCTGTGCACAACTTGTTGAGTACGTGTTAGTGTACTCACCCTTGCTTACAAAACAACAACAGAGGAGGAGTCATCGCTCAGTGCTTGAGGAGGACTATCGTGGACGCGAGTCACTAGGCCAAGCCTTGTCGACGCGCTGTGGTATCTTGATGAGTCACTACGTCTTTTACGATTTTCCGCTGCATTTGTCTTATTTTATCTTAGTCTTGCCCCATGAGGCCGAATAAATGTAAGTGATCATAAGATCATACACTAGTTATATTAAATAAATGAAGTCTTATTGTTATTATCGTTGTGTATGATGTGATGCTTACCAATGTTAAGCCGTGTGCACTAGCGTTGATCCTGGGAATAGTGCGGCATACACGGTGGCTCCGAATTGGTGAATTCGTGTCCTTACAGGAACCCCCCACTGTCCAAGCTCGAGGTCGTGCGGGAATCAGCGTCGCCTAGGCCGTGGTCGAGGACCCTTGCTGCAACGTCTCGAGCTGGGGACCCTATTGACCGTGAGTTGACTTTGTTAGAGATTTCTCAGTCCCCGACAGCTAGCTCCCGAGGCTCAAGGTCGTGGCAAGAACTTGGGTCGACCTCGAGCCTTCCCATACAGACAAAGGGGACTGTTTCCTGGAACTTTCGAACCCGAAGTCGAGGTCGAGCGGAGACCTACCGCCAGACCCTGGCGGCGCTACACCTGGCACCCCTTGATCTTCAGAATTTTGATACGGACATGATCGAACAGCGGAACCGTTCGCAACGCCTCGATCCCGCCACGCGGCCCTTAATTGCACCTGTCAAATCACCTGACCGGCGCGCCTTTTGAGATGCCCCAACCCTCGGCCTGCAGCGTACTGGGCTTATAAAACTCGAGATCATTGCCACCTCGAAGGGCTCCCAACTTCTTCATAGTCTTCGCCTCCTAATTCCCTGCTCGAGCGCTTCTTCCTCCTCCGACCAAATCTCCCCTCAACCGCCATGGCCAAATTCGGGAAGAGTTCCCTAACAGCGGCGAGGATGAGAGAGTTTGAGGGCCTGGGACAACTAGACCCAGCGACATGGCGGCTACCGGACGGAGAGACCGAGCGCAAGTACGCAAGAAGACATTTAACTCACAAGACGGAGCACTACATGCTCTTTGCTCATGCCGGGCCGGAGAGCGACTTTCTGGCAGCCGTTCTCGCACAATACGAGATTGACCTAATCAATTTGTTACCCAATTCCATCCTCCTTCTTTCTGTCTTCTCTCACCTGTGCGAGGGGTTCCTTGGAATCCTTCCCACCCCCTCGCTTTTCTTCCGTTTCTTCTCCCTCTTCCGCACCGGGAAGGACCCCGTGGTCGGATGCCCCTACTTCTAACTGCGGACGGGGATCCCTTGGTCTTTTCCCCAAATGCGCCCTCGCGACTCCCTCGGCCCATGGACCGAGTGGTGGTTCTATTTGAAGCGAGGTGAAGACGGCGCACTGACGTTTGACGGCGCCCCCATCAACGGGAAGAAGCAGACCCCGGAGGCGGGCGACCTGGAGGACGACCAAGAGGCCATCGCCGCCATCCACATCTACACCACTCGAGGCCTCACCGGGCAGGCCATCGCCAATGACTTCCTGAGGAACCGGGTGTTCCCTCTGCGAAAGAGGATGCACCCGTTCTTCGAGATCAAGGGCCGCGATGACCTCACCTGCGAGGGGACGTCTGGTGAGTCATCCTGCCCTGAAGCTTGTGTCAACTTAGATCTTTGGGTTCCTTTGATGAGTTGATTTTTTCCAGCAGCGCCGAAGGAATCTTGGATTGCCGCCCGAATGAGCGAGATGTTTGGGAAGGCGGCGAACGACTATGCCCTCGACGAAACTGTTCTGAGGAACGTGCTACGCCAGAAAGCCGAGGTAAGCCGCCCTGGACCGAGCTTCTTAGTCGACATACACTCAGGGCCTTCCTTGACTCTTTGTTGCATCTGCAGGACAAGCTCGAACTGCTTGAAATGGCAAAGAAGATGTTGCTGCTGCCTGGGGCAGGCAAGGGCAAGAAGATGCGCAAGAGGCCAGCCCCGGACAGAGCGGGCAGCAAAGGCCCGAAGAAACAACATGTCGAGTGGGGCGACCGCGCGATGGTGAGTATCCTTGGTCGAGCCCCCGAGCATCTTTTGTTCGTGCTCTTTCTACCTCTTGACCCAGACTTCTTCTTGCAGCAACAGAGTGCTGCGGACACAGCCAGGACCTCGACCGAGGGTTGGGACCCACCGCAGGCCCCGAGGACCAAGACCCGAGGCCCCCAAGGAAGGAACTCCCCCTCACCTGCGGGGCACCAAGGGCCTCGCCAGCCCCCCGCGAAGCGGAGGCTGCAGACTCAGGTGCGTCCTTGGCCTCCTTCTCGCTTGGATCCTCCTTTATGTCCTTAGCTTAGTAGCCTTCCTTTATCGCAGACCTTGAGCGCACGAGCTCAACACCTGCTCGTATTGACAATGACTATTGTCCAGGGCGAATCCGGGTCCGAAGAGGAGGAGGCGGCCAATTACGTGCTGCCGCCCCGTCGATCCTCGGGCCAGGGGCGCATCCTTCGGGCTCCGGCCAGCGAGTTCGACCAAGGGCTCGACGACTCGGACGAGGAAGAGGTCCTCCCCGCGACCAGCGAGGATTATGCCACCGGCGAAGTAGACGCCGAAGACGACGTCGTCCCGCCCGAGTTTGCCGAAGGAGACGGCGCCGGGATGTCCCCGTCACAACCGCCGAGGCCGCCCCGACCGTGGTGGTCGAGACTCCCCGAGCTGTCGATCCTGAAGATGTTCTGGCTGCGACAAGCTCGGAGGACCGAGCCGCGGACCAGGCCAAGACCACCGTAGGGGTGGAGGCTAGAGACCCTCCAGCTGCAGAGGACAAAGCCAAAGCCATCACCGGGGCCGAGTATGGGGGCGGATCGAGCCCCCTCGAGGAAGAAGCTCGAGATGCAGCTGCCCACAACGGAGCACCCGAAGACCTCACCTCAAGACCCAGTAAGAAGATGGGCGACACCGCCCCAGAACGTCGGGCAACAGCCTCAGCACTTCTGCAATCTTCGAGGGCCGTCTTACCCAGGTACTTGAGTTTTCCCTGAACTCTAGCTCGGACTTTGTCGCCTTCCTTCTTCCTCCTCGTTCTTCTGGCGAGTACTGTATTGATCCTTTGAGCCCCGCAGGGCATCGACTCAGTCACCCAAGGGCTGCAAGGCCTTCAAACGCATGCCAACGCGCTGAGGGCCTTGCTTGATGTGTTAGAGGACCGGGAGACGGTGCGCTCCAAGCTCGTGGAGGACCTGCAAGCCGAGCGGGAGGAGACCGCGCAAAGGGCGGCAGACGACTCCAACGAGATTGCCGGCCTTCGCGAGGTGGTGAAGACACTCGAGGCCTCCCACAAAGCCGAGCTGGAGCGGGCCACATCGCCTCGGAGTGGGACCATGCGTACAAGGCTGTCGAGGACAAGCGCGCGAGGTCGGCCAAGGCGCTCGAGGCCGAGCGAGCAAAAGCCGAAGAGCAAAGCAAGGCCAAGGACTCAGCAGCTGGCTGCAGTGGGGCCTCCCCGAGCTTGAGGCCAAGGTTCAATAACTCAAGGAGAAGCTAGGCCGCGCGAGCAAGGCGGCAAAGAGCGCCCTGGCCCAACTTTAAGAAGAGCGACGCCGTGCCGCTGAAACCTCCACCGACGCCCTCCAACTTCAGAGCGAGCTCTCAACCTTAAGGGCCAAGGTCGCCGAGCTCGAGCAGGAGAAGCTCACGCACGAGATGGCCGATTTGTAGATAGGGTTAGACCTCCTGTAAGCAAGACCTTTTGTAAGACAAAAAAGGCTTGATGAAATGACATTATTCTGGAAAGAATAGTTTAATGTCCTGGTTTGCTTTATCATTTCTCAACCAAGAGTTTTTTTCCTAATCGTGCACTTAGCCTTTTCTGGTCATGGTATATGTCATCCAGCCCCTGTTGGGTTCAAGGTCGAGCAATGCCGGCCTTGGGCGCAAGTTAAAAAACCTGTAGAGACCAAGACCTGCAAGATCGAAAAAGATCCACAGGGATCATAACATAGGCGCACGAGAAAAAACTTAGGCGCAAAAGTGTTAGCATCATTCCTAGGGCAAGACTCTTCAGTCATGACAACGATTCGCGCCTTGCTCGTTGGACCCGGCCACGGGCTTAGTTCGAACCCTAGCGCAGGGGGAGCGTTGATGTGAAGAGATTCGGCTTACAAGTAGCTCGACCACTCGGGGTGAAATTTAAGCCCTCGACAAGCCGGGCCAAGAGTAGCGCTGCTCGTCGTCAGAGGTCGGACTCAAAGAGTCCCCGAACTCGAGCCAACACAAAATATAGAACGAAAAAAGTGTGCAAAGACCAATCATGACAATTGAACAAAAGCTTTATTGAAAATTGAGATAAAAGGGTTACACATAGAATTTTCGAAGCTGATCAATATTCCACGAGCTAGAGAGCTCTCTGCCATCGGGCAGCGCTAGCCAGTAAGCCCCCGTGCGATCTGTTGAAACAACTCTATAGGGCCCTCCCACCGTGGGGATAACTTATTGGTGTTGGACGGAGCCTGAATCCGTCTCAGGGCTAAGTCCCCAACAAGAAACTCCCTAGGTCGTACCGACCGGGACGCATGTCTGCGAAGAGCTTGCAGGTAATGCGCCGATCGTAGCAGTGCACGGCATCTTACTTCTTCCGCCAGGTAAGGTCAAGAGATGTTCTTGCTCGAAGTCGACCTGGGTCGATTGTCGACCTGGCGGAGCCAGCGTGACCTCGAGGCGGGGCGGCCGGTACCAAACATGAGCCGAAGGTGTGGACCTGTTGCTCGGCCGATGCGGGTACGAATAGACCATAAGACGGTGGGAAGTTCATCCACCCAGGTCTGGCCGTGTCGTTCGAGCTCATCCGATACTCGCTCTACTCCTCCATTGCTCTGCGGATGGGCCACCGAAGCATAGCATACCTTGGTGCCGATGTCTTCGCAGTATTCCTGGAACAGTTCACTGGTAAATTGTGTTCCATTGTCAGTGATGATTCTGCATGGAACCCCATACCTGGTGACCACGAACAGGCGGAAGAACTTGACCGCCGCACGAGCCGTGATGGTCGAGACGGGTTCGGCTTCGACCCATTTGATGAAGGTATCGATGGCGACGAACAAAAACTTCTTCCTCCCGACCGCCTGCGGAAAAGGGCCGAGGATGTCTAGCCCCCAGGTCGAAAATGGCCAAGCTAGAGGGATGGTCTGGAGCGCATAAGCAAGCTGGTGCAACTTCCGAGCATGGAACTGGCAAGCTTGGCAGGCGCGAACGATGTTGCGAGCATCCTGAAGTGCCGTTGGCTAATAGAACCCCATGCGGAAAGCCTTCCCGACCATGGTCCTGAAAGAAGAATGCGCTCCACAGAGACCTGAATGAATGTCATTCAACAGGTACTTACCCTCCTCCGTGGTGACACACTTCGTCAGGACGCCGGAAACGTTCCGACGATAAAGCTTGCCGTCCACAAGTCTGTACGAGCTAGCTCGGCACTTGACTCTCAGCTCCGCCAACAGATCGCCGAGCTCCCGCCGCCAGAAATTGTGGATCAGCTCGGCCCATGAGGGAATACCTTCGATGAAGGTGACCGAGGTCCCTTGGTCGGAGATTGAGGGTGACACCAAGGTCTCCAGGATCACATCTGGAGGGACCTTGTCGTCAGACGACCCGAGCTTGGAGAGGAAATCTGCGTCGGAGTTGTCCTTCCTCGCTACATGCGTGACCTCCAGGTTCTGGAACCATCTCTCCATCTTGTGTGCCTCGGTGAGGTACTTGGCCATAGAGTCCTCTGAGCACTGGTAACCCTTGTTGAACTGGTTAATGACAAGCTGTGAATCGCCCTTGACGACCAACCGGCGAACACCCAGCGCCTTGCAAGCTCGAGCCCCGCTGAAGGGCTTTCAGATTTCATCTTGCATTATTTGTTGCTAGGAATCCGAAGCGAACTACATACCTCAGCCTGTCGCCCTGCGGTGTGAGAATGAGGATCCCAGCCCCCGAGCGTTTGAAGGACCATGAGCCGTCGAAGTACATGACACAGGGTTTCGCCTCGTCGACCTCGAGCTCGGGAGCCGGCTGCGAGGTCTGCTCGACCACGAAGTCGGCCAGCACCTGTGACTTGATAGCCGTGCGCGCCATGAACTGGAGGTCGAAGACGGCCAGCTCCATGGCCCACTTGGCGATGCGACCTCCGGCCTCCGGGTTCCTCAAGATTTCTCCGAGCGGAAAGTTGCTCGGGATGACCACATAGTGAGCCTTGAAATAGTGCCGGAGCTTGCGCGAAGCCATGAGGAGGGCATAGAGTAGTTTCTGGACCTGAGGGTAACGCTCCTTCGGCCCATGGAGAACCTCGCTGACGTAGTAGATCGGGTGCAGCCGCGCGTCCCGCTCAGCCACTAGGACAGCGCTGACGGCCTGGGTAGTGGCCGCGAGGTAGAGCAGCAACTTTTCGCCTAGCTACGGGGTTGTCGGCGTACTATACACCAGTAGTACCTCTTCGCAAGACAAAGCGTCGTGGCCCACGTGGCGATCTAGCGGCGGGTGGGTGTTTACACCCGTCTCTGAGATGTCGATCCACGTGGCGCTTGTGAAGCGGCAGTGGCGACCCACACCTTTCGCCGCCGCCACCCACGTGGCGATCTAGCGGCGGGTGGTGTTTACCCCGCCTACAGACGTCGATCCACGTGGCCGCCGACGGCGAGTGGCGACCACGCCTACGCCGCGGCGCCATCCATGTGGCGGCTTTGGTGGCGATTGAAGCGCGCCCGGCCACCGGTGTCGGTCACGTGGCGCCAAGCGGCAGTGGCGACCACACCTCGCCGCCGGCGCCTACCCACGGAAGTCTAGCAGCGGTGGGTGTTTACACCCCGCTCTACAGACGTCGATCCACGTGGCGCTTGTGAAGCGGCGGTGGCGACCACGCCGCTGCTGGCGCCCGATCACGTGGCGATCTAGCAGCGAGTGGGTGTTTACACCGTCTGAGGTGACGATCCACGGGCGCGCGGCGGCGGTGTGGGCGTGCCGACCCACGTGGCGCTTCTAGCCGCCGGTGGGTGTTTACACCCGTCTGTGACGTCGACCACGCGTGGCCTTTGGCGGCAGTGGCGACCACGCCTCGCCGCCCGGCGCCCGATCCGTGGCGGCTCGGTGGCGATTGGCGGCGCCGGCCCATCGGTGTCGGTCCACGTGGCGCGCGGGCGGCAGTGGCGACCACACCTGCTTTCGCCAGCGTCGATCCACGTGGCATGCGGCGAGCACACCTCGTTTGTTCAGCCGCCATGCAAAAGGGTGGATGCGGTGGCTTCATCCCTGAAGTTTTTCGCCGCCGCCGTCCGAGTGTCAAAGCGAACTGCGGTACCGGTATGTCGGTCCCAAGGAATTTCGCTACAAACTGTTCCTCGACACCACACACCTACCCGTGGTGAGAGGGTCACATTCCGGAAGAAGCAAGGTGAAAGCATCTTGCTGGCATTAATTAGGGTGAAGGAGCGGACAACATGATAAAGGTGTAGTAAATGCATGTAAGATAAGCATGATGACATCCTCCTCCATCGACTCGTAAGCCCGTGCATATAAGGGCACTTGAGAGCAAAAAAAGGGGAGGGGAGGAGGAAAAGAGGAAGAGAGAAAAGGAGACTCAACGAGAAGAGCTGGTCACCAAAGAAGCTCAGTAACCAAGTCCAAAATCTGAATCCGAGATCAAGCAGAAGTAAGGTTACCCTTCTCCATGGGGGCCTTGAACACAGGTAAAATCGTGTGTTCATCTGGATTTTAGACACTAGAACTTCGTTAGTGTGAGAGGTCTTGGGGTTTCCCTCTGCTAGGGTTTGCTTGGCTACCAAAGACACCCCCTACCGAACCAAACCCGGTCTGTAGACTTGGGTAGGTCGGTTGAAATCTACGCAAGCAGTAGCGCGCGGTAGGGTCGATGGTTGGTTTTTCCGATCATCTCTCCATGAAGTTTTGGTGTTTTTTTCGGTTTGTGTATCTGGAGATGGCAAGTTAGCGACATCAAGAAGGAGAAGAGTCGGGCCATACTCGAGTGTGTCCGACAATCTCGTCGATCGCGAAGACCGCCTCCTCCACCGCAGGTGCCGGTGATGCTCCCTGCGTCGGGTGGGGCATCCGGTCTGTGGCCGGCCATGGAAGCGCCACCCGGCTCAGAATCTGCATGCCGCTCGTCTTCTCTGGACCACCCTCCGGTGGAGCTTGCGAGAGACTCCCAGCCACTGCGTGGTGCGGGATCTTGAAACCTTGTTGGTGCGGCCCAACCGGGTAGGGCCCACGGCCGAGCATCGGCGATACTTCGCCCCAGGCGCTGGCTGGGGCTCGCAGGCTCCGGCCGCCTGGTGGCGGCGCCCGGCGGTGGGCCAAGGTCGAGGAGGCGCCTGGCAGTGCGGTCCCGGTTCCGAAAGGAACCGTGGGGACCTACTGAGTCATCTTGAATGGCACCATTGGCCAGCGAGTGACCTTGCGGCCGTGTGCCCACGCCGGCCTCTTAGAGCAGGGCGCAAGCAGGTGGCCTCCGAAGATGGAAGTTCCTCCGACTCAGCGGAGAGTCTTGTTTCTCGTTCTCCGGGCCGGGCTCCCGGCGGGCGGCCGGGCTTTGTTTATGGCGTTGGGTATCGAGCGTTCTCCGTGATTACGCTGCAGGAGGGCTCGAAAAGTTTAGCCCAAGATCTATAGAAAGTTATGACGGCACTACCAATCCGAGGAGTTTTTACAAATTTATACAACGGTGGTACGAAAGCAAATTGCTGGTCCGGAAGGTTATGGCCAATTATTTCGACGGCCTTGGACGGCCTCCTCCGTTCTTGGTTGTTGAACCTCCCGCGAGGGTCGGTGCACTCGTGGGAGGAATCTGTGTGGCCTCTTTGTCGCTAACTTCCAGGGCTCCTTCGCGCAGCCGGGCGTGGAGGATGATCTGCATGCCCCGAACAAAGATAAGGGGAGTCGCGCGATTTTATCCGGCGGTTACGCCATTGCCGCAACACGATTCCCCATATTTCGAGCAACCGGTCGTCATCGCCTTCCAAGAGGCGTTCGTGACCGCAAATGAAGGAGAAGATGGCCACCGTACCATCGGCACCACCTCGAAGTTTTCCGCCGCGCATAAGTGCGCTGGATGCAGAGGCGAGGGGCGAGATCTGGTCCCGGGGTGGGCGAGCAAGGATGAAGCCGGAACCTCGAAGGTTCCGCCCGTCAACAAGAAGGCGCGAAGAGGAGACCCAGCACGGTCTTAGCGCCGAAGCGTGACGCGATGGCTCCGGTCGCCGAGCGCCGACTGTCGGGATCAACGCGCATCGCCGTGACCGGCGAGATGATGATCGCCGTGATCGCTGGTGATCGCCGCGGCCGCGTGACAACTGCCGCGGTCGTGGGAACGATCGCCGAGGGCGGAGGGAAAGAGGGCCTTGGTGCCCAATTCATCGAATCGACACCTATGATTTGGGCAATTTGTCCGTCGTGGACCGGATGGTAGAGCGGCGGATCAAGGAGCTGCCGCTGCGTGATGATGGCGCCACTCGTGATGATGATCGTGGTGAAGACCCCGCCCGTTGTCTTTCAAAGAAGCGGATCACACCTTGGCGTACATCTATGGTGGTTCGTCCCGCCGCTCTAATACCGCTTGCAAGCGGTTGAAGAGGGAGGTTTGTGCGATGGGGCGAGCTCAGGTCGCGTCGGATCTTTGAAATGGTCGGAGAAGATGATCATCTTGATCGGTGACCGACCACCGATTCACGCCCCACTGGACATCTCCCGACAGGGTGTCGCCTGATCCGGAATGTCCTACTGGTCGTGTGTTGGTGGATGGAGGGAGTTCTCTCAGTATCTTGTCCTCTACGGCATTTCTGGCTCTTCAAATCCCACGGCAGGATCTCCATCTGTCGTTGCCTTTCTTTGGAATAGCCGGGGGTCATTACAATCCCTGTGGGCAAAAGGTCTCCTGTCACTTTTGGAGAAAGGGATAATTACCGTACTGAGTTGGTGGACTTTGAAGTCACTGATTTTGATCTCCCCTACAATGCTTTGCTTGGCCGACCAGCACTGGCCAAGTTCATGGCGGTGACCCATTATGCATATATGGTGGTGAAGATGCCGAACTGCCGACCATAACCATTCGAGTGGATCGGTCACGGCAAGCTGTTGTCATAAGTTTGCGCTTGATATGAGTGCCGCCACTTGTCCCGGCGTCTTGTCGCTTTGCACTTGATCTAGCAGCGGGTGGGTGTTTACACCCGTCTACTGAGACGTCCGCCCACGGGCCTTGCGGCGGCAGGTGGCGACCACGCCGCCGCCGGCGCCCGATCACGTGGCGATCTAGCGGCGGGTGGTGTTTACACCGTCTGAGACGTCGATCCGTGGCGCTGGCGGCGGTGGCGACCACGCCTGCCGCCGGCGCCCGATCACGTGGCGATCTAGCGGCGGTGGGTGTTTACACCCGTCTGAGACGCGATCCACGTGGTGCTGCGGCGGCGGTGGGCGACCACGCCACTGCCCGGCGCCCGATCCCACATAGCGGCTTTGGTGGCGATTGGCAGCGCGCCCAGCCCACCGTGTCGGTCCACGTGGCGCGCGGGCGGCGGTGGCGACCACACCTGCCGCTTCGGCGCCCGATCACGTGGCGATCTAGCGGCGGGTGGGTGTTTACACCGCTCTGAGACGTCGATCACGTGGCGCTGCGCGGCAGGTGGCGACACGCCTGCTACTGGCGCCCGATCACGTGGCGATCTAGCGGCGTAGTGGGTGTTTACACCGTCTGAACGTCGATCCACGGGCGCGCGTGGCGGCGGTGGGCGTGCCGACCCACGTGGCGATCTGGCCGGCGGTGGGTGTTTACCCGTCTCACAGACGTCGATCCACGTGGCCTTGAAGCGGCAGTGGCGACCACGCCGCTGCCGGCGCCAGATCCCGTGGCGCGCTTTGGTGGGCGATTGGCGGCGCGCCCGGCCCACCGGTGTCGATCACGTGGCGCGCGAGCGAAAGTGTGGGCGACCACACCGCTGCTCGCCAGCGCCCGATCCACGTGGCATGCGCGAAGCACACCTCGTTTGTTCCATTGCCATGCAAAAGGTGGGATGCGGTGGCTTCATCTCGAAGTTTTTCGCCGCCGATCGTGTCCGAGACAAAGAACTGCGGTACCGAGCATGTCGGTCCCAAGGAATTCTGCTACAAGCTCGTCTCTCGACACCACACACCTACCCGTGGCAGAGGGTCACATTCGGAAGAACCGGGTGAAAGCATCTTGTTGGCATTAATTAGGGTCAAGGAACGGACAACAGCATAAAGGTGTAGTAAATGCATGTAAGATAAGCATGATGACATCCCTCCTCCATCTGACTCGTGTAAGCCCGTGCATATAAGGGCACTTGAGAGCAAAAAAAAGGGGGAGGGGGAGGAGGAAAAAGAGGAAGAGAGAAAAGGGAGACTCAATGAAGAGCGGTCACCAAGCAAACTCAGAACCAAGTCCAAAATCTTGAATCCGAGATCAAGCGAGAAGTAAAGTGTTACCCTTCTCCATGGGGGCTGAACACAGGTAAAATCGTGTGTTCATCTGGATTTTAGACACTAGAACTCGTTAGTGTGAGAGGTACTGGGGTTTCCCTCTACTAGGGTTTGCCGGTTACCAAAGACAACCCCCTACCGAACCAAACCCGGTCTGTAGACTTGGGCCTGTCAGTTGAAATACGCCGACAGGGGTCGTAAGTAATGGTGGTGTTGACAGGTATACCTTCAACTCGTCGAAGGACCGCTGAGCCTCAAGCGTCCACTCGAAGCTCCCCTGCCATGGGATGAACAGGAACCTGTCAGTCACCAGGACCGAATGCCAGGACTCTTTGACGTAGGACACCCCATCATTTTTTCTCCAAACTCCCGTGTAACCTGCCCCCTCCGCCTATATAAAGGGAGGTAGGACCCTTAGGGAAGCATGCAAGCATATACGAGCAGACCAGAGGCACTCACGAGCACTTACGATCGTGTAACTCTTACGAACGAATAGCTCTAGCTCACTCCTACCTCACCCACTCATACGAGGCGCTCAAGGCCTGCCTTTAGCCCTCGCTTAAGCATCGTGCGATCTTACGCACCCAAAGCAATACATAACCACCACATTAATCGGAAGTAGGGACGTTCACCAGAACCAATATACATCTTGGGCTCCCTGAGTCTAACCATTCAAGGAGAGGGAACGCGCGGCCCCTTAACTTAAAATTTACTTGCCGGTATACGAAACACCGACACTATGCTAGTTATACATTTGCCTCTCGCAACCACTTGGAGCTTTCATAACGACTGATCATCTTCTCTTCAAGTCGAGATTTTCATCTTGTTCATCAACACATGATGAACTCCCTTTGTCTTAGTTTTGGGATCCTCTTTAGACGCTCATCAATACATGACGACATACTTATCCCATTTATCCATCTCAACCTTGAACTTAACCTATTTCAAACTCATTGAAAATGTTAGCCCAAAACACATGATTGTCTCAGTCATCAGTGCATTCTATTAACACATAATGGATGCTCCCAATATCCTTTAATCTTATCCTTTAATAATTGGCCACAACCCAAAGACAAATTAATTGAAAGAATAATTGTATCTTGAGTATACTAATGCAACTAATGCTTCATATGCTCAAGAACTTTCGATTGCGCTAGGATCAACACAGTGGACCAATAACATACGATTAGTTCTTTGTTGATTGAATGGTAACCAAAAATAACTTAAATTGAATTTAAATTGTCATAAGTATATATTAACTACACAAGTTTCATATACTCAATTCAATGAAATCTAAATGTAATGATCTAATTTATATAGAGTGGTGGAAAAAGATCAATACTCTTAAGACCATTAATTATAGAATAAAGTCCATTAAATGTGTACGTAAAAGTAATTAACTTGAATCAATATGCACATATTCAATTTTTGAGATTGCTTTGGAGTTTGTCCCATATTAACATGAGTATACTACAACTACACAAATTTTATATATATACTCAAGAGTTTATTTCAAAGTAATGATTCTTGATATAGGAAGATGAATTAGATCAATACTATTGAAACATCAAGGTAAAGTATGAACTCCTTCTAAATGTGTGCATTCATTTATATATGGAATTGAAATATTAATGCACATCTTGAAGTCTAAGTAATGGTATAGTTTGTCCTTTAACTTGAATCTAAAATATGCATTAAGATATCATAAAATGAATACGATTGCATACTTTGGGTTTTCCATTTTTCAATGAGTTGAGACTAATTAAAGATATACCGAATAATAGAGTTAGTCTCATATTTAGATTTATCACTATGATCATGAATATTATATCCAAGGAAAGCAACAAGATACGATAATATGAACTCAAATACATACCTTTGATATTTCCATTTTTTTCATCCAAAATAAACTAATAAGAGTTAAGCTCAACAAAAAAAGTCTCATAAAAAGATTTATTATTATTTAACCATTGAGATTAATCAATATTATGATTATCAAAAGGGTTAATCTCGATATTAGATTTATCATTAACACCAAAACCAAATTAATGGAGCTTGAACTTTCATCGCCACGCCACGCTTGCAGGCGCTTGAACCGCTGCCTGCTGCTCGCCGACCCAAGACTCTAAAAGGTGCAAGTAGCACCTACCGCCATGCTCCCTAGATGTGGGAACACCTTTGGTGGTGAGAAGTGAGCCAAATCTACAAATGAAATCACGGAAGTACTAGATTTGCAAGGAAAAAAAACGAGCTAAGGGGACTAGAAAAGGGATGATTTCGAGAAAAGAAGAGACTTCAATTTTGAATGATTCGTCGGGGAAAAAAACATTGAACGACATCTTGCTATCAGAACACAACAGCGCCATACCGAGAAGTTCATAATCTTTGTAATCAATTGAAGGCAAACTTAGGGTGTGTTTGGTTCCTTGTACCAAGTGATACACGTATAAGATGGTTCAAGTAAAATACCATCCATATGTTTGGTTGTTTGAATGGAATCACCATGTCCTAGACGGTGTGATACAAATTTGAGGAATATTCACTATAGATGATGAACCATTCTATTCACCTAAAATAATGAAACCAAATAATACAGAATCATCTCTTCTTATTCAATCTCGTCCCACCAACTAAGCACACCCTTAATGTTTACCAAACAAATGAGAAAAGGCACTACAAACAAAATAAACGACCAGCAGGACACATGAAACTCAGGAATGGTTGCCGGATGGGCTTAAAAGAAAGTCTGAAAGGTCATACATATTTTGGCTAGGCACCTCAACATCTATTCCGGTACCGGTATCACCTGTAAACACATAAATAATAGGAGAGAAAATTGACGTTTTACCATTATTAATATGTGGCCTCGCACTTTTACCACTGATTTCATGACGCTCGCCAAAATACCACTCATCTCGATCGCACTTTGCACATTTGCTATTTCTGAGACTTTACACATTTTCGAGCCTTTTTTAACGTTTTTCTCGAGTGAAAAATCGATTTTGCCCCTGGACCACGTTAGAAGAACCACTCGGTCATTTTCTCTTTGGGCACTGACGGAGGCTACTCTTCCCTTTCCTTTCCGGCGGCGGGACCTGTCCAATGAGAAGTTGGAGGGGTACGCGATCTGGGTGGGCGCGAGTGTCGCGTCCGCATTCTTCGCGTCCATGGAGCGGTGCTCCTGCATCCACCTCCACACCGTGGACGACGACGGCGACGAGGACCCCGAGGAGGCCAAGGACCGCCCCCTCATGCTCTGCCGCCCCCAGGCCCTTCCCGAGTACTACTACGACCGATCCGGGTCCTCCACTTCCTTCGCCAAGATGTGACGGGCCCCCTCGACCGAATCGCAAACCATTCTGCGTGATCCGCTCCTTCTTTGATCTGTTTCTTGGTTAGTTCTTGTGTCTGCTTGTGATCTAGCCGTATATGATCCAGTTGTGTTCTTGCGTCGGGGCTTTCAAAAAATTCAGGCCTGCATTGTTCGTGCGTGAATCGAGCAGTTGATTTGGTTTGTAATTATGTGTCGTGCGTTCGTGAATCCCTTAATTTGGTTCCAGGATTGCATTGTGTTCTGTACTGATTTTTGGTCTCTATGCAAATTCGATACACGTGTGTTGCATCATGTCGAGCATTGTATTCTACAGGTTTCTGGCATTGTTTCTACAAATGAGTTGAAACTAGGAGGAGAAAATTGATTCGGCCAAGTGGTTCTTCTAACGTGGCCTAAGGGCAAAATCGGTTTTTCACTCGAGAAAAAAGTTTAAAAAAGCCTTGAAAATGTGTAAAGTCCCAGAAATGGCAAATATGCAAAGTGCGATCGAGATGAGTAGTATTTTAACGAGCGTCATGAAATCAGTGGTAAAAGTGTGAGGCCACATATTAATAATGGTAAAACATCAATTTTCTCTAAATAGGATCCTCATCCAAGGAGTGATGCTACAGAAGTTAGCTGGTCAGCAGGAATAACAGTATCAATAAATAGAAACAGCATGCGCGTGGAAAAATAAAGAACATCACCTACCAAGTTTACTATGTTAAAAAGAACGAGAGAGCAACTTCTGCGGTTAATAAAACACCGATTGATAGAACCTCTACTCAATTAGGAGTTGAAGGAAGAAGAACGGCAGCGCACAGTGCAAGAACCCTTAAGGTGACGAAACTGTAAGATGCAAGACAAACATAGCACTAACAAATAACAGCTGGTTTCTTAGACATATTCAAGAGGTAACTAGGCACAAAAATAAAAGATTGGCAATCTTCAGCCATAGTCAAGTAAGTACCGCTAGGATGTCAAATGTTGCAACATAGAGCTGATCAACAACATTGGCGAGCAAGCGCTAATTTGCCTATGTATTTTATTGATCAATAGCTGAATCCAGTCTGAACTGTTCTTCGTAATTGCATCCATGTGCCGCATCCTACAAAAAGAAACTACATAGTTTTGTTGGGGTCACACCTAGCTCATTTACATAAGCAGAAATACAGAAGGAAAAAAAAACCCTGCTTTACCTCTAAATGATCTGCAAGAAAGATGAAACTATAGCTCTCCAATTTTCCACTATTGAGTTGCATGCACCAACCAATTCATCCAAAAGCTCAAACTGATGGGGAAAGGTAGGCAATTCACTTATACTTCAACACTCTCCCTTACGTACAGGCTCTCTCTGGCCCTAGAACGTGGAATAGAAGTGGGCTGCAATTATTATTTTTAATTGCGCCAACCGGGTCTTGAACTCGAGACCTCTTGGCTCTGATACCATATTGAGTTGTATGCACCAACCAATTCACCCAAAAGCTTAAGCTGACGAGGAAAGATGGACAATTCACTTATACTTTAACACCCACAGTTCAGAACAAGAGAAAAAAAATAACATTAGATGAAATTAGTATCGAAATATTAGACATATAACCTGCATGAATTTGAGTAGAATGGGCAAACGTGCCAAGCAGGTGGCACGCAGATCGAAGCATAAGAGTTCTATTAGGGCAGTCCCAACCCATGGTGTCCATGAGTAGTGTCTAGAGGGGAGAGAGAGCAATAAACCAATGCATAGTTTCCTAACCCATGGTTTCCATGAGTAGTGTCTAGAGGAGGGAGAGAGCAATAAAGCAATGCATGAGAGCAATAAACCAATGCATGCACCACAAATACAGCTTGGTAAGCGCGCAGAAATGTCCAACCCCGATTTTGCTAGTTTCTTGAGTCTTGGTACCCGCGTCGACCCAGTTTCTTGCATGAGACACGGTTTCTTCGTTTTTCCTTCTCTCCCTTCCTTAACTCCTATGCCACATCAGATTTTTGCTTAGTTGGCAGCGTAATTAATTCTATAGACACCAGGTGAGGTGGAGGGTTGGGAACACCCTTAACCTGCGATGGAAAAAAAAACAGGGATGATTAGCTTCGCTTTTATGATAAAACTGAAAAATAGCGAAATGACTGCAACATAAAAGCTAATGAACTGGACTGCTAGACCCGCATAAACCGCAATAGCCTGTGTTGTGTTCTTGTACTCTCCAAAAAACATTAATGTTTCTCAAAGCATAGACCGAAGCTTCTAAATTAATTGAACTTCCAAAGCCCTTGACTAAAGGAAGCATGCAGTAGTATCTCCCAAGTCCCAATGTTCCATCATGGATCAAACATCAAAACTACGTCAGTCCATCCTCCAATCCTAAACAGACACAGCTCTGTATGAGAAGACCCGGACACCAGAAGTCCCTTGTGGGATACACATCCATCGATCAATGTCGCCACCAATGTGGAGTCAGTGGCTCAGTGCTTTGTGCCGAGATCGTAGGCGCAAGTCCACAGGACCAGGGTTCAAATTTTCACCGAAATTTTGGTTTTCGGCCTCCTCCGAATTTATATATCCCGACCGAATTTAAAATTTAAAAATTTGATTTTGCTACAGTAACTGCTACAGTAATTTCGCCGAAATTTCGGGTTTGGAGTTCGGATTTTCAAATTTTTTGGCCGGATTTGAACGGAATGGGTTCAATAACCCTTAAGAAAGTCTTTTTCCATGAAAATTTGATGAAAAACTAATTTTTTGAGATTTTTAAAAATTTGGGCAGAAACACTGTCAGATTTTTAAACAATTTTACATGCCTGATGATCGTCTGAAAAATTTATGGTACCATCCCTTGTTGTTTGGGATCATACGAAAAAAGTTTCAAAATAATTTAACGTCATTTGTTATCTTTAAAAAATCAAAAACAGAATGGACATAATTGGGACAGTAAACTTGTTAGATTTTTGTAAATTTTCTCGAGTGTGATCATCATCTAAAAATTTTATGAAAGATTAATAACTTCCTCAGTACTATTCTAAAAAATTTTCAAAAATTTCAACCTTATTTGTTTGCTCAATAAAATCTATGAATACAGTAAGCACTAAACTTAATTTGTTGTATTATATTTCAAAAATCAATTCATTTGAGCTAAGGATTTATCAGGCAATTCAAATATTTTTTATAACTTTTTGAAATTTTGTTTTTCAAATTCATTTGAGCTAAGGATTCTTATGTAAAATTTTTGTCTCAAAATATTTCTCCAGGAATTTATAAAAATTCTAACATTCAAAGTACTAGTTTTCAACTCTCTCTGTTTTTGAATTTTTAAAAATTCCTCACATTTGATCATCATCTGAAATTTTTACAGAAATATCATAAGTATGTCAGGAATCTCCAAAAAAAATTGTAAAATTTTCTAACATCGTTTGTACTATTTTTCATCCGGTTCAAACTTGCCGATCAACGTTTCATCGGGACAGTACCAATGTTTGATTTTTTAAAAATTCCACAGATCTGATAATCACCTGAAATTTTTATGAGAACATCTCTAGTGCGTCAGGAACCCACAAAAACAATTTCAAAATTTTTTGACGTCATTTGAACCAATTTTCAGTCAGTCCAATTTGGGCGAAATTTCGGGTAATTTCGGCGAAATTTCGGAAATTTCGGTGGAAATCAAACCGGATTTGAATTTTGAAATTTGAATTTTGAATCTCCTCCGTCCGAAATTCCAAAATTTGAAATTCCAAAATTTCGGACGAAATTTCGGATTTCGGAGGTAGACGAATTTTTTTTCAAAACGAAAATTCAAACCCTGCACAGGACTACAACCAGAGAGGAGAACTACAGCATTAATAGATGACAGGACATCATCCTACACGCAAACCATGAGAAACCAAAAGGGAGCTAACCACCACCTGATATAGCCAGCCAATCCGTCGCAGTGACAAACAAGAAGTTAAACACACTAATTACAATGATAAGCATCAAGCAAGATGCACAAAGTTAGGCCATGTTTGAATCCCTGGGCTAATTGTTAGCTGGCTAAAAATTAGTCCTAGTCTATCCAAACAGGAAGACTAATAGGTGAGCTAATTTTTAGTTAACCCCTCGGCTAACAATTAGCCCATTAGCTGGTGGGAGGGAGCTAATTTGGGCTAATAGAAGGTAACTACTGGGAAAAGTCAAAAATACCCCCAGTGTGCATTATCCTCACTTCCAGACTTCCTCACCCGTGCGTCCGCTCCCCATTCCCCAGTCCGTGCGACCCGGTGGCGGTAAACTTCCTCTTGCACGGGCGGCCGGCGGCGCCGCACGCGGCTCCACTGTCGGCTGCACTCCACGGTCCCTCCCCGTCACTGGCCATCTCCCTCCGATAGGCATCGCATCAATCTGCGAGGTCCGCCATTTGCTGTTGCCACATGCTCCGATTTGCCGCCGAACCTCTCAGATCCACCACCTCCCATCAGGTATTTCATCAATCTCCTCCCTCCCTGAGCTCTGTCCTCCTTCCTTCACCAGGGCTCACTAGTTTCTGTCTCTATGCGTAGTTCGCCCGCGATGGATGGTGATGGGCAGCACGAGCAGCAGGGATTGTTCGATTTTTGCTCGCAAACTGACTCCATTGCGCCAACCGCCGCACCCGCTGCACCCGCTGACATGGACTTCTTCTCGCAGACGCAGCCCTCCGAGGATGGGCGCGGCGTGCCTACTCGGCTTGGTTCATTCGCCATCGACCTTAATTCGCAGGCAAACGAATTCCCCAACCTCTCGACGTACCAAGGGATCCGTCAATTGGTGGTGGGGGGTTCATATGTCGTCGGCGTACACCGAGGCCGAGGTGGTCGTCGAACCAGCAAATCAGGCCGTGGGGGTGCGTTGGCATGCACTCGATCCGATGGAGATGCAGCCAGCTCGGCCGTGCCACTATTCCGCGCTCCTCGCACAATCAGAGTGGGTAGCAGAGGTGGTCGTGGAAGCACTCGGTCCACCTCCGCCATTGCTCAAAGTGCTGCTCTACCTCGGCAGGCTACTGCAAGTGCTGTTCTACCTCAGCAGGCTGCTGCAATACACTCTGCCACTGAAGGTAGTGGAGCAACTCCTGCGGCAAATGATGGAGGCGATGGCCTAGAAGAAGAGGAGGAAGACTTCGTGCAAGAACCTTTGGTGAGCACCATTGACTGCTTGCGAAAGCTGATGGATGTTGTTTACTCATTGCTTAAGTTATTATGAGTATTTGCCACTAGGATAAGTAACATCCACTAGCATTTTCTCTTACTGAACCTATATATTTATCTTGTTTGCATGCTAGTGTTGATGTATTTCTGGAGGTTGATTTTGATTGCTCACTAGTGTCGATGTATTTCATCTTAGTGATAGCTAATATCGTGCTAGTTGATTAGTATGTGTTAGCACAAAGTTATATTATCAAAATTGCATGAGGCTTAATTGCAATTTGATATGTTCCTGTGAACAACTCATGGACAATGAATAGCTCTTCATTTAATTTGATATGTTCTCCTCTATATGTTGCAATGTTACATCTAGGTCTCCACCCTAGGGGCTGCCTTATGCACGCACTTGCTTCTGCCTACATGCTCTTCCTATGCCGATTCATTTGTACTTGTTTTCATTTTCCCTTCATAAGTTCATAACTATGTGACTCTTGTACATGTATGCAGGTGGTATTCATGCGCCATACTTTACATACTAGTAACATGTTTCCAGTGCAGCATTGGAGTGCGCTCTGAAGTTTAAACTGAACCATGGCCATATACCTTGGTTCAAGATCAGACATGGTCACACCATTCATTCACTGAAACAGGATCTAGGCATAGGAAGAGCATTCATTTCTGCTTGTTTGTGAGGTTTCAGTGGGATATACTTTTAGTAGCATCTGTTAATTACTAGAAGAATAGACACTAATTTCGTTTGGAAACTATACACATCATCTTTCACATGAATAGGCAAGGTGCATGTTTTTAGTGTGCTGATACATCATCTTACATGTATTCAATTACTCTACTCAGAATGTGTTAGCTATATGCGACTTTAACATGAGATTTACCCTTATTGTCGCGGGGTGACCAGGCTCATTACATGACATGAGAGTGTTTAATGATGCCATTCGCAAATATGGTGACAAGTTTCCACATCCACCAACAGGTAAACTTAGTTGTTGTCATCTTACATTGCATCTTACGTAGTTGAATGCATAATAGTGTTTCTATTTACACAATTTCTTATGTTCTTAGGCAAATTTTATCTTGTGGACTCTGGGTACCCTAACCAACCGGGCTATCTTGCACCCTACAAGGGAACGAAATATCATTTACCGGAGTTTCGACAAGGACCGACACCCAGCGGGAAAAAGGAAGTATTTAATTTTGTCCATTCATCTCTTAGAAATGTCATCGAGCGTTCTTTTGGGGTTTTGAAGATGAAATGGTGAATCTTATTGGACTTGCCAAGGTATCCAATGGAGAAGCAAAGCATAATAATTCTTGCTTGTATGACCCTTCACAACTTCATTCGCGAAAGTGCAATGGCAGATCAAGACTTTGACTTGTGTGATCGTTATGAAGGGTATGTTCCATTCCCGGCATCCTCTTCGTCTCATCGAAGTGGCGCTACGACTCATCTAGGAGATGAAGATCAAAACATGAATTGCTTTCGAGATAGTATCGCTAACGCTTTGTTTGCTAGGCGAGAGTGTTCGAGGTAGTTTTGTTGCGAACCATGGATATTTTTATTTTCCCAACATGTGTACTGGATTTTATCGAGTTGTCAATGTCGTTCCTGTGCTGGATGGTAGTGTTCTCGGTGGTATTTTTATTTTTACCGTACTTGTGATCTTGTCCTCACGTATAAAGGAAAAGCACGTATGAAAGAAAAACATGTTTGGCATGAACAACATTTCATTTGAGATGCGGCATTAATTCTCTCTAATTTTTTCAGATAGAAACGCAGCATGCTGCTTATGAAAACATGGCTAGTCGAGAACGACTAGCTGCATTAATTTGTCCATTTCTTTCACGTTTTGATCAAAGTCGTTTTGGTTCTATTAGAAGCCACCTGACCAATACAAGAATTGACAGCGAAATAGCTCTGCCATTTTCAGCTAGCTTACCAAAGAGTGCTAGTCGTTCCGGTCAAAACATGAATTATTGACATGTGAATGATCAGCTGTTACAAGGGGCAGACATAACTTTTCTAAGAAATTAGCCCAACCATTAGCCATGTATCCAAACAGCCCTAAGCTAATTTTAGATGGGTTAATTATTAACTGGCTAACAAGGGAACATATCCTGTGCAACCAGAGAGTTGGTGAAACCACGGTGCAACCCAACTAGAAAAAGTTTCGAAAAATTTTGAAAAAAATCATGGATGTACATCTCAGCTTACCCCATCTACATATAAAATTTCATGATCAAATTCGTCATGTGCTAGAAGTTAAAAAAAAGACAAAGTTGATCATAAACAGTAACTGTTATTGTTCATGATCAAGTTTGTCTTTTTTATTACTCTTAGCACAGGACGAATTTGATCATGAAATTTTATATGTAGATGGGGTAAGCTGAGATGTACATCCATGATTTTTTCAGAATTTTTTGAAACTTTTTCTAGTTGGGTTGCACCGTGGTTTCACCAGCCTGTCTGATTGCACAGGATATTTTTCCGGCTAACAATTAACTTTAGCCATTAGCTAGCTAACAATTAGTTTTAGCCCATCCAAACATGGCCTTAACCCTGCCAAACCGCAGGCCAGCAGACCAGAGATGAAAACTACAACAGGAATTTACCATGAAAAGTACAGTAGGAGCACCAAAGACGGCACCTCATGAAACGAATGCAACAGGAGTCGGGGGTGCGATCTCTCTGCAACAAGACACCAAATGCCGCTGTACCTCTAAATGATCTGCGAGTAAGATGAAACTATAGCTCTGCAATTTCCCACAGTTCAAAGCAAGTAAAAAAGCATTTCAGAACATTACATAAGAGTAGTATCAAACAGAGTGACCATATATGACCTGCAAGAACATAAGATAAAATTCGTATCAAAGCGACTAGACACGCGCGCAAAATTGAAACGTTGTAGGGCATTAAAATTAGTATCAAATTCATAGTTAGTGAACAACCGTAGTTGTAAGGCATGACATTATTAGTTGAACATAAAATGCACAAGATCGATCACATGGGAATCGGAAGTGATTAAAATTTATCATTAAACGTAGAAACACATTTTTTTTCCTTTCAGAAAATAACCACACTGCGAATTGACGAAAGTACACTCTTAGCAAAAGTGTGCTCATCTTATTCCCTCTTCCAAAATATATGATCGCCGAGCACGGTTCAAATTTTCGTTTCATGAGAAATTTCATTCCAAGCCGAAATCCGAATTTTCGGCTGAAATTCGGTAAATTCGGCCGGAGGATATTCAAAATTCAAATCCGGTTTGTTTGGTACCGAAATTTCCGAAATTTCGCCGAAATTACCCAAAATTTCACCCAAATTGGATTGACTGAAAATTGGTTCAAACGACGTCAAAAAATTTTTAAATTTGTTTTTTAGGTTTATGACACATTAAAGATGTTCTCATAAAAATTTTAGGTGATTATCAGATCTGTGGAATTTTTAAAAATTCAAACATTGATACTATATAGATGAAACGTTGATCGGCAAGTTTGAACCGGATGAAAAATAGTACAAAAGACGTTGCAAAATTTTGAAATTTTTTGTGGAGATTCCTGACATACTTATTATATTTCTGTAAAAATTTCATATGACAATTAAATGTGAAGAAGTTTTAAAAATTCAAACATTGGTACTGTCTTGGTAAAGCGCTGAGCGGCAAGTTTCATCCGAATGAAAATTAGAACAAACGAGCTTGTAAAATTTTGAAAAATTTTCTTTATGGTCCTGACACATCCATAATATTCTCATAAAATTTTAATATGATTATCAAGTGTCATAAATTTTAAAAAATGCGAACAGTGCTACTATCCTGTTAACAGACCGATGATCAATACATAGATTTAATTTAGCAATAAAAAGGTTTAAATGTTTTAAAAATTTTACATAACGGTGGCAAGGAAATGGTTAATATCTCATAAAAATTTGGAATCATTATCACGCTCCAATGAATTTATAAAATTCGTAGAAGGCACAGTGCCATTTATGTTCTTTCTCTGTTTGATTTTTGAAATATAATACAACAAATTAAGTTCAGTGCTTACTGCATTGATAGATTTAATTGAGCAAACCAAGAAAGTTGAAATTTTTGAAAATTTTGTATTATCTTCCCCAGCAATAAATTAATCAACAGTAAAAATATCAGAAATTAATAAATTAATTTATGATATTTAAAAATTCAAAAATAGAGAGAGTTGAAAACTAGTACTTTGAATGTCAGAATTTTTATAAATTCCTGGAGAAATATTTTGAGCTAAAAATTTTACATAAGAATACTTAGCTCAAATTAATTTTAAAACAAAATTTCAAAAAATTATAAAAATATTTGAATTGCCTGATAAATCCAAAATAGAAATATATACACAGTACATTGTTAGAATTATTGTAAATTCTGTGAGTAATATTTGCCTCTGAAATTTATACAGTACGAAGATAACTCCCTATCCATCACGTATTAAATTCATCAATAAATTTAAGAATTATTACTAACTGATTCAATGAATCCATCATAGCTCTGTTCGCTGAATTGATTTTTGAAATATAATACCACAAATTAAGTTAGAAATTTCGGCAGCATTTTGACTGAAATTTGGAGTATGAGTCACAGTTGCAATCAATCAATATTTGTTCATCCCACCAAGAACATACCAATATTGCATTTGGATAACAGAAATGTTGTGAAAAAAAGGATACCACTGAAACAAGTATTATCAAGTTCCGTAATCATTTCATATGCTTACCATACAAAATACTTGCATGCTTACCATACAAGACAGTCAACCAACACACACTTTGGTGAAAGAAGCATATTCTGAAAGAAACATGTTCAGTTCTTTACCATACCAATGTTGTTGCACCCGCCAACCAAGTTGTTGCAAAACATCGTGATACCATTCAGATGCAAACGAGAAGCAAAAGTCAGACAAGCCAGTAATTGATGGATCCTCCATTGACCATTCTCTGAAACAATTCAGAACAAAAAAAATAGTGTTAATTTTATTCCAGAAAATTACAGTTGTCATGGTATGCAAGCTAGAAAAGAGAAATACGTAGAAATCACATATTTATATCACAATAAAATCGATCTATATTTGCATAACATACCTACGAGTAGTAGTACTGTGGTTATGACCCCACCTCGCTGTCGACAATGACCTCGTGATTCAGCCTTTCATGTTGTTGCTTGTATCGCTCCCGTGTCATGCCATGCGGTTGCCTGCGCACGAGTAATGTTCATAGTGAGCAAGCCGATTGTCAGTAATCCTCGATCGAAAAAGGTACCTCACAAATGATGAGATGAGTGTCGTATGCGACGGATCGGCATATGGATCGCAGTACTCAGACGGCCAAGAGATGCTCGATCCATCACAACTCGTTTATAACCGCACGTGACGTACCCAATATCGGTTGGAAAGCCCAAATGGCTTCCACCGTCTTTGCACCATGAGCCTTCGTCGTCTTTGTTGTTGCGGCCGCTTGTTGCCCACCTCCACTACTCGATATGGCCTTCCCCTTCCTACTGAGCTGTTTGCGTGAGCCACCTCTCTGCTGTGATCTGGGTGGTGATTGTGGCTACGAACGGATACGCACAATATACTGCCCAGGGTCCGGATCATCATCACTCCCATCATCACCGTCGAGCTATAGTATCTTCGCGCTGCTGTTCCTCAGAAGCGGTCTCGGTTTCATCGTCACTGCCGACAATGGGCTCATCCTCAACGGGGGCCTTTGCTCTGTGCTTGGCGCGCTTGCTCTGTGATAGCTTCTGCATCCCGCCTAGAGCTCCCGCTAGGATGTCATCGGCGGCGGTATCGGTGGCATGCTTCCTCTTGCCTGTGTGCGTGTCACCGATCGTGTCCTCAGCCCACTTTCTGAGGCTCTTCCCACCTGTCGCAAATTACAAGTCATATTAATATTGTTTTTTGGTCCCGACATACAAGATTCACAAGTGTAATAAAGAACAATTGCATTGGTTACCTGAGGCCTTATCGATCTCTTCCGACGAGATCGAGTCAACCACGAATCTTTTGGGAGGGGTGGGTCGTCCGGTGTCTCGTCAAGATGGGGCTCCCATTAGACCCGGAGTAGTCGAACCGGTCTCAAATAGGTTTACCGCCAAGATGCATCGCGCGCTGAATTAGATGATCAACGGGTCTTCATCCCGGACCTTTCGGTGGATTCATAGTCTTCAGCGGTCGCAGGTTGTAGTGCACGAAGACGAAGCTTCGGAGCTTTGTATAACTTAATCGGGTTCATGCAGCGTGTGCACTAATGCAAATGTGCTCCAATTGCGCCGCAACCACCGATGATACACACCGAGAGACTAAGCGCAAGGCGTATACGCAACATTGGCGTCTCATTCCCGAATGACATCTACCATTCTTTTGTGGAGAAAAAAAAAGTGCATCACCAAGACACAACAACATACCAATGCTTACAACTATGTCTTTACTCGCCATCATTTGGCCACCCACCTGTTATGGCGCTTTGCGGCAAGTCGTGGTGGCAAACCGTCCTCTCTTCGACGGTATACATCACTTCAGAGGGCCTTCACCGCGTAAGTTGTCGCCGACATGATGTCTATTGCAGTTGAGAGTGCTCCCATGCACTGCGGATTGTTGCTTATATTGTATGTGTAATGGGACAGTGAGTCGAGCACGGATGCTACAATGAACAAATCAAGTGCATAGTTAGCATAACATAAGAGAACATTACATAGTTGCCGTATATAACATAACTTAAGTGGTTTCACTGACCTGCTTGGACGAATGTGGTGTCTCTGATTTCGGTGAACCTCTTTTCCAGGATTTCAAGGAATATCCCATACTGGTCTCCGTGCTCCTGCACACGACTGCTGTAGTCATGCCGCATCGTGGCATACTGTACTATGACACTACTGACTGTTGGTAACTTGTCTTGGTCAGCGAATCTCAAGAATGCATACAAAGGGTTCAACAGCCACGACGGCCCACTCCATCCACGCCCAAAAGTCCCGCTAACGATGCGACCATATGCGAGTGCCCTCTTCCATCACAAACCACCTACTAGTCTGTCGGTCGTGATGTGTCATCCATCGCTGGAACTTCTCTTTTCTTGAAGAAGCTCTCGAGAAAAATAAAGGTCGTGCCAAACCTAGTGGCATTTGGCCGCACCAACTCTCCCCCAATGTGTTGGCGCATCTCTGTGTGCAGATTTTTGTGGTTGTACAGGAATCTGCAAATTCTCTTAGCCTGTGCCACAACCCTTTTGATTTATGGGTCCTCACACACGTCTTTCAACATAAGGTTCACAGTGTGTGCTAAGCATGGCTGCCATACAATATGTGGGAATTGCACCTATAACGTGAGGCATGCTTTCTTAAAGTTGGCACCGTTATCAGTAACCAACTGCACAACATGCTCCACCCCAATTTCCTCACCCACGACCATTGTTATCTCAGCTAGTAGGTACTTGTGGTCCTCGATCTTCCCTGCACATGAACAAGTCATGAGTTAGTACATGTATCGCTGATGCTTTTACCAAAGAGTACACCATTGCAAGACTCGATGCATTGATCGCCTTATGAAAGAACATGGTCCCATTGCAAAGACACTATGAAGTTGATGATGCTCGTCTCAGAGGACCACCCAGCGCCACACATGATGTAACACCAAATGTGGCCCAATCATCCTCGAACTTCCGAAGGTCTTGAACAATCTCCCGCTCATTCTCGCCTGTGCACGCCCCATCTATCTCGGCCCGTGGTGCATGAACCCCGGCCTAACTCTCGTGTCACTTGATTGCACTCGACCATTGCAAGCATGACAGAGAGGTTAGTACAATCATCACACAAAGTTGTAACTTACGACTATACAATCATTTCGTGCACTGTGAAATATGGGCATCCATTTTGGTTCCTCGAATTGCATTTGCATGAGCCCACATGGCCCATGCCCTCCCAAGCCTACCCGCTTATCCTTCTTTAGTGCGGTGTCAATACGGGCTGCTGCAAGCAGATTCGTGCAAGGTCAACATCGATGGGAGCACGGCTTTCGTGTTGATTTGCTCCTCCCGAATATTTTGCTAATAGTGGATTGGACCGATGACTTCTTTGGACCACTCCCAGACCTCGAAAACTGCTCCCAACTCGCCGGCGACGGCCGGATCCACCGGAAATTAGCCGGATTGGAGAGAGGAGGTTGTCTTCGTGCTGGAGAAACTAAAGTTGGCGAGAGAAGTGCTTCTGCCGAATTGCAAGCAGCCAAGGAAAAGAGAAAGGGAAAGTGAAAGTGAAAGCAAAGATGCTTATTCTTTGCATGCTTGTTTGGTTGCAGGCTTCGTGCTGTGGAACATAGCAAAAGTGAAAGAATCTTACTGTGAACGAGATGCTTTGTGGTTGCAAAGCAATCAATGATTGTACTAGCATGCATGGGAGATGGAACCACTGAAATGATACATAAAATGATACGTAAAATTTTTTATGTGGTTGCATTATCGAGTCAAGTCTTATTAGCCTTTTTTTCTTGATATTTTCTCTCAATTATTGGCCATGTGCATTCTTGTCCTGGCATAAAATGATACGTACAATGATACATAAAATTACGAAATTTTGTAACTATTGTAACTATTTTGAACCGGATGAAAAATAGTACAAACGATGTTAGAAAATTTAGAAATTTTTTGTGGAGATTCCTGACATATTTATGATATTTCTGAAAAAATTTTAGATGATGATCAAATGTGAGGAATTTTTAAAAATTCAAACATTGGTACTGTCCTGGTAAAGCGCTGAGCGGCAAGTTTAATCCGAATGAAAATTAGAACAAAAGAGGTTATAAAATGTTGAAAATTTTTATGGATGGTCCTGACACATACCTAATATTCTCATAAAATTTTCATATGATGATCACATTTCATGAATTTTTAAAAATTCCAACAGTGCTACTATCCTATTAAAAGGCCGATGATAAATAATAGATTTACTTTAGCAATAATAAAGGTTTAAATTTTTTAAAATTGTACATAAGGGTGAGAAAGAAATTTTTAATATCTCATAAAAATTTTGAATCTTGATCACACTCCAGCGAATTTATAAAATTCGTAGAAGGCACAGTGCCATTTATGTTCTTTCTCTGTTTGATTTTTGAAATATAATACAACAAATTAAGTTCAGTGCTTACTGCATTCATATATTTTATTGACCAAACCAAGAAAGTTGAAATTTTTTGAAACTTTTATAGAATGGTACTGAGGAAATTCTTAATCTGTCATAAAAATTTTAGATGATGATCACACTCGAGAAAATTTAGAAAAATCTAGCAAGTTTACTGTCCCAATTATGTCCATTCTGTTTTTGATTTTTTAAAGATAACAAATGATGTTAACTTATTTTGAATTTTTTTTTGTATGATCCGATGGTACCATAAATTTTTCAGATCATTATCAAGCTTGTAAAAATTTTTCAAAATCTGTCAGTGTTTCTACTTCATTAGAAAAGTGAAATCAAGAAATAAAAGAATAACAAAAATGAAATTTAAAGCAAATAAAATTCAAAAATCATGGATAATCTTGAGAATAACCTGGAATCCCAATTTTAAATGATAAAATGTCATATCCAATATTTATGCATAAAATCCAAACTCATTTATTGCACCAAGACTAGAAACAGTAGCATTGTCAGAATTAAATAAAAATAATGATGACTTATCTCCAGCTAAAAATTTTATATTATCTTCTGAAGCCATTAATTCACCTACAGTAAAACTTTCAGAAATTAATAAATTATTTTATAATATTTAAAAATTAAAAACAGAGAGAATTGAAAATTAGTACTCTGAATGTCAGAATTTTTATAAATTCCTGGAATAATATTTGGAGTTGAAAATTTTAAATAAGGATCCTTAGCTGAAATAAACTTGAAAAACAAATTTTCAAAAGTTTACGAAATATTTGAATTATCTGATAAATCAAAATCCGAAATCTGAAAACTGTGCAGAGCAGATTGGTACATAAGTTCAGTGCTTACTGCATTCATAGATTTTATTGAGCAAACAAATAAGGTTGAAATTTTTTGAAAAGTTTATATAATGGTATTGAGGAAATTATTAATCTTTCATAAAATTTTTAGATGATGATCACACTCGAGAAAATTTACAAAAATCTAACAAGTTTACTGTCCTAATTATGTCCATTCTGTTTTTGATGTTTTAAAGATAACAAATAATGTTAAATTATTTTGAAAACTTTTTTCTATGATCCCAAACAACAAGGGATGGTACCATAATTTTTTCAAATGATTATCAGGCTTGTAAAAGTTTTTAAAAATCGACAAAGTGTTTCGCCCAAATTTTAAAAAATCTCAAAAATTAGTTTTTCATCAAATTTTCATGTAACAAGACTTTGTTAAGGGTTATTGAACCATTCCGCTCAAATCCGGCCAAAACATTTAAAAATCCGGATTTAAAACCCGAAATCTCGGCGAAATTTCCGAAATTACTATAGCAACATCAATTTTTTTTAAAATTTCAGATTCAGCCGGTAGATATAAATTCGGGGGGTTTCTACCCCTGTAGCCGAGTTGTCAATAAACAAAATACTAACCCTATATATCAGTACCAAATGGAATACTAATATGGGTCCATGTGTCGGTCTCGCAACAGTACCAAAGATCGCGCCCTGCTGTGGGCACAGTGAGCTTTGCAGCAGGTGGCCTTGGGGCAGCAGCAAAACTTCAAGGGGGCCACCGGAGGCAGATGGCACGTGAGCCTTGTCCCCTCAAATTCCTACCTAGCTACTCCGTCACCGATACAAAGTCAACAATTTTATAGCCCCACAATTTTTTTTAATTCGACTCCTCCGGACGTAATTGTAATGGTAATAGCTTTCTTAGATCATGAAAGTGTTGACAGGTAGGGTTGTGAACAAAACTCAAGGCTTGCGATTGCTCGAGTTCGGCTCATCTTAGGTTCAATTCGAGCTATACTCGAGCTCCGAACGAATCGAGTTTGATCCTGAGTCCATGAGCTTCAACAAGCCGAGATCGAGCTCAAACTTTTCTTATTGTTAAAAAGTAATGCATGTTGAATTGTTGATTGTTATAGAACTT
The DNA here is from genome assembly GCA_036346375.1 of Guadua angustifolia. Classification (NCBI taxonomy): domain Eukaryota; kingdom Viridiplantae; phylum Streptophyta; class Magnoliopsida; order Poales; family Poaceae; genus Guadua; species Guadua angustifolia. Next base: position 12,033,770 of record CM070521.1, on the reverse strand, counting down.
ACTTGAACTAAGCTGTGATTGAGCCAAGCTCGAGCCGAAGTCTAAACTTAAACCCTAACTTAGGCTTGAGCAGCAAGTCCTATCGAGGTACCATAGCTCGGCAAACAATTTGTGTCATTAATTATTTATTAAATCACTTAATTAATTAATCACTTGATGAATGCCTTTTCCTTAATTTAAATGGGTGCATTCATGCTACCGAGGTTCTATGGCAAGGAAGATCCTACTGCACAATACCTCTTACCACGGTACGGGAGAATGAGAGATAATATGTGTCACATGTTAGCGCTTTCGCGATCGTAAAAGAGGTTATTTTATAATTGTATTCGAAAGGGCAAAATTTATTTATAAAATATTTATCAGAGGGCTATAAAAGCGATAGCTTCTGTAGCAAAAAATTTTAAGCCTTGGTTTAATTAGCTCTTTTACACATTTGTTTTGCAAATCTGTCGTCTATACAAATAAATTTGCAAACATAGCTCCTCCGATTTCACGGTCATAGAAGTGGTTATTTTTATAATTTTATTTGTACAAACCAGATTTTCAATAGAAAATGTACAAAGGGACTAAAAAAGCTAATGCTTCAAAATTATATGCTTTCCCACCGCCACAGACCAACACACCGTCTCCTTGCAGTAAACATTACTCTCTCCGTTCAAGTTTATTTGGTAATTTTTGAATGATCTTGTTCATAAATATATAATGTATTTTATATTTTAATGCATGTGACGTTCCTTCTATACTTCTAATAAATATCTATCTTTACTTCATATTCTCCAATATATATATTACATATAGTGTTCTATGATAATAATTATTTCTCATATCCTCCTGTTTTATGTACTACAAAAAGATGTTTTATGTAAATACAACTTGTAAACTTGAACTTGAGGGAGAGAGTACAAAGTACAGCTTGTAAAAAGAAATACTAACCTGCTTTGCTGGCAAGCTTCTCTGTCACGGACATGGGCTTGCAAACTGGGCTGGCCCACTCGGCTGAGAGGAAACCACGCAGCAATACAAAAAGGCAGAGCAGCCACGCAGCCAGGGATCGAACAGAAGACAGACAACTCCTCCTTCTTCCTCAGTTGATATTCTCTGCGCTGGCCTCTCCTTCCTCCGTTTCTCTTCTCTGTTCTCCCCCAATCTTCTCAAATACTTGGTAGCTTGTATCTAGTGGCAGGAGGACCATAACAATTGGTATCAGAGCTACCGATTCCGGGTTTCGATCATTCCGACTGAATCGCAAAATTCCAGACGAGGGTTGGAGATTTTGGGAATCGGCAATCGATCCTGAAAAAACTCCGCAAAAACCTTTGGGGTTACCAAGCCTGGTTGATTCGGTTGGATTGATACGACGAGCACTCTGGCGCCTCGGAAGAAGGTATCGCAGTTTGAAGAGAAGATGTCGACAACCGTGGCTTCCGTGGAGAACCAGTTTGAAGGTATTAACACTCTCTTGAGACAAATCTTAGAGGAAGTGCATGGGGTGAAATCAGAGGTTGGAGAAGTTCGATCGGCCCTGGAGAAAGTACAGGAAAGGGTGGAGGTTTTGGTGGCGTCCCCGCCGCTGTCGCCGCTTGCCGCAGCGGCGATGCCCTCGAGCTCCCTCGCCCCCGCAGAGCAGCCGGCGCAGGGGTCGGAGCGCGCGTGGTTCCGTGGCGGAGAAGACGGTGTAGACGAGCAAGAAGGTGCCGATGATCTCAGCAGCGAGGCCAGTGCCCTTGGAGTAGCCGGAGCTGAGCTCGTTGGCGCCGCCGCCGCATCGCACGTAGAAGGCGCTCTGGAAGCCCTTGACGAGCCCCACGCCGCAGATGGCGCCCAGGCACTGCGCGATGATGAACAGCAGCGCGCGCACCAGCGTCGCTGGCCACAACACCACGGCAAGCAACATCAGCACCGCCACCACCCACGGAGTTCGGGCTGCTCCGCTTGTCCAAGTCGAAGTGCAGCAGTTTTGCGCACGGAAGGTGTTTGAGGAAATGCTTAAGAGGACTGCACTACCTACAAGCAAGGACACAGGCCAGGGTGGCATGAAGAGGGTGCTTAGCATGTGCAGCAAGAAGGTGGTGATGATCCTACAAGCATGGGCGTCAAACAAATGCAACAAAAGAAACAAGATATGGCAGCTTCCATGGCCACCTCCAATGTGCAATGGTTCTGGTGGGTTGGTGCCGGATGTCATGACCTGGAACACGCTTTTGGCTGTGATTGGGCAGAATGGTTTGGACTCTAAGGTGTCTGGGGTGTTCAAAGTGATGAAGAAAGCTGGTTCTGTTCCTGAGAGGGACACGTATGTTTCATTTACTGGTTCGTATGGTCGATGTGGCTTGTTTGACCAAGCAATGGAGATATACAAGAGGATGATGGAAGCTGGTATATGTCCTGACATTTCGACCTATAATGCTGTTCTATCTGGTATAAGCTGGTATATGGCTTACGGTGGGCATTGGGAACAGGCAGAAAAGTTGTTTGCTGAGATGGAGAATCTGGATTGTCGACCAAATGAGCTTAGTCATTCATCATTGCTTCATACATATGCTAATGCAAAGAATTTGGACAAAATGAAAGCTTTGTCAGAAGATATATATATGCTGAGAGGATGGAGCCACAGAACTGGATAGTGAAAACATTAATGCATATGTTAAGGTCACAGAGGATATTGACAGAACTTCAGTCTAGAGAAGCAGAATTATCCGATGATTCTGTAGTGACACCAACAACAAAGGTAACTGGTGATCTTGTTGTAAGACAAGTTGGTTTCCTTAGAAGTATTTCTCTCGTTCCTGCCGATTACAAAAATTGTCGCCGCTCAAAGCGTACGAAGGTTGATGAGGATGACAAGTTGACCAACTTCTTCTGGGCAGACCCAAAATCCAGACATGACTTCAACTACTTCAGTGATGTGCTATGTTTAGACACAACATACAGAATAAATGGATACGGCAGGCCATTGTCATTATTCCTTGGCGTGAATCATCACAAACAAACAATTATTTTTGGTGCAGCTATGCTCTATGATGAATCATTTGAGTCATTTAAGTGGCTATTTGAGAGTTTTAAGATCGCTATGCATGGGAAACAACCAGCGGTAGCTTTTGTAGATCAATCTATTCTGCTGAGTAGTGCAATGACAGCAGCCTGGCCAAATACTACTCAACGAACCTGTGCTTGGCACGTATATCAGAATTCTCTTAAGCACATCAATCATGTTTTCCAAGGTTCAAAGACATTTGCAAGGGATTTTAGCAAAGGTGTCTTTGGCTATGAGGAAGAGGAAGAATTCTTGTTTGCTTGGAGAAGTATGCTAGAAAAGTATGATCTTAGGCATAATGAATGGCTGTCTAGACTGTTTGATGAGAGGGAAAGATGGGCCGTTTCATATGACAGACATATATTTTGTGCGGACATAATAAGTGCACTTCAAGCTGAGAGTTTCAGTAGCATCCTGAAGAAATTCTTGAGCCCTCAACTTGATTTGCTGTCCTTCTTCAGGCACTATGAAAGAGCAGTAGACGAACATCGCTATGCTGAGCTCCAAGCTGACTTCCAAGCTAGTCAAAGTTATCCAAGAATACCCCCAGCCAAGATGTTAAAGCAGGCCGCCCATACATATACGCCAGTGGTGTTTGAGATCTTCCGTAAAGAGTTTGAGCTGTTCATGGACTCTGTGTTATTCAGTTGTGGGGAGGCTGGGACAACCTCCGAGTACAAGGTTGCTCCCTCTGAGAAACCAAAGGAGCACTTTGTTAGATTTAATTCAAGTGATTGCTCCTGTATCTGCACATGTAGGAAGTTTGAGTATGTGGGTATTCCATGCTGTCACATGTTGAAAGTGCTCGATTACAGAAATATCAAGGAGTTACCTCAGAGATATTTGTTGAAGCGATGGAGGAGGACTGCCAAGTCTACAAACGAAGACAACCAAGGCAATGCAGTAAATGGTGGTGTCCCAGCAGTCCATGGTTGCTATCATCGGCTTAGGGACAAGCCGAAATTCAAGGAGGGAGGAATGTCACGGACATGGGCTTGCAAACTGGGCTGGCCCACTCGGCTGAGAGGAAACCACGCAGCAATACAAAAAGGCAGAGCAGCCACGCAGCCAGGGATCGAATAGAAGACAGACAACTCCTCCTTCTTCCTCAGTTGATATTCTCTGCGCTGGCCTCTCCTTCCTCCGTTTCTCTTCTCTGTTCTCCCCCAATCTTCTCAAATACTTGGTAGCTTGTATCTAGTGGCAGGAGGACCATAACAATCCTGGACAGTCTCACGGCCCTCTCAATCGACTTTGAAAAAGGAATCAACATGGAGCATCTCGTCTTCGCAGAACAATCCTCCGTTCAACAACTATTTATAAGACTATTTTCGGCCGGCGTCGTAGGAGCCTGCTGCTGATGAGGGACGACGGAGGAACAAATCGCTCAAGTTGAGGCACGGCAGGATTACGGCGAGTACGAGAAATCAGACGTCTGATTACTGTTTATTTCGTCGAACGTTGCTTATAATTTTTTTTTCTTATGGCTGCAATATTTTTTCAACATGTGCAATATTTTTTTCGCACTGATATTTCTACTGTTATCGAAGGAAAATATTGTATGTGTATAAAAAAATATTACACACGTAAAGAAAAGATATTACAAGCATCTGAGAAAATAAACAGTAAATCGGACGTCTGAAGACAAATCATTCTGCAGGATTATTGCCGTGATGTGACCTAGCCCTACGTTTAAGGCCGCTAAATTGTGGCACGCCACGCCACACCACACCAGCTATAATTTCTACCGCAATAAAGCTACTCAAAGCTCTATAGGCGTAGCTATCCTACGCGTTCCTCAGACTATGTACAGTAGCAGAGACCATTCCTATGATCCCATCTACGTACTCGTGTGTGTATCATTTAGAAACACACAGCTAAAGACGGCTTCTCCGAATTATTTTTTAATAATATTTTTTTAAAAAATATAGAAGTAATATATTGAATTAAAATTTTACAAAAATATCTATTTACCGTTATTTAAACTCTGTCGCTAATTGAACTGGCAACAGAGTCTCTGTCGCTATTTCAAATAGCGATAGAGAGCTGTGAATGGCGACAGCTCTTTATAACTCTACCATTAATTTAAATCGCGACAGAGGTGTATATTTATAATTTTTTAATTTGGTATATTATTTTGTAATTTTTTATTTTAAAAATATTATTTCAAAAAAAATTCCGACTTCTCCGATGATTTTTCTGTTTTACTTGTGTACATGAATCCACACAATCTATTAATTATGCTATGAAAAATATTTATTATACACAATAACTCACACGATTGTGTTTTTATGCTATCTATATACCCTAAATTCATATGTAACTTTTGCTCCTCCTTTTCCTTCTTTATGTCGGCAAAAATTCTAGTAACAAAATATACTAGATAGTTTTTTAGGCCTTCGCGCAAGACGATATCTGAATATAAGTTAAGAGCGTTTGTATATATGTAGGCGTCAGCTGACCAAAGAATTCGGTGTTGGGTAAAGAACCCGGCGTTAGGCCGATGTCGATGTTTATATGAGATAAGGTATGGATGATTGGCTAAAAAGATCCTAGTTTGGGGGACCATTTATCGTGCTATGGAAGGCTAAATCGGAAACATAGAAATTAATATTAGCTCTGTGTATATTATCGTATATAATCCATATTTTAGAATGAATGTGACAGGTTAGTAATAAGATTAGGTTAGTTTTGTTTGACCAAATCATCAGGTACGGAATGTGCAGTAAAGAAGAAACATCCAGAAGGAACGTTATTTCTTATTGGCTAAGACATACTGTATAAGCGAAATAGTAAGATTTGGTTAGATGAAATGTAGGATCTGTCGATGCAGGTGAACAGGACAAAATATATAGATGATTCAGTGTTGGTTGTTTCTACAGAATTAATATATTGAGAAAGAAACAAAGAGTTCTGTGAAATTGTTGGTCCATTCTAAGTAAGAAATCAAATGAAGGAGAGCCATAGATTTATCGATTCAGAATATGTTAGATTCTATATCAGAATCTGTAAACTAATGAGTTTATCGATAGCATAATTAATTACATGGATAAAGTATAACCAAGTACAGGAATAAGCAGCAGGGTCATTAAGTATTTAGCAGGAAGTATAATGGCATAATATAGTAGAGCAGAACTAAATTAATAGTAAAAGGATGATAGTAATTGGCGCAGTGAGCTAGAAGGATAAGAAATATAGCCAGCAAAGGTTGATATTACAAAGATGGAAATATGTGAAAATACGTAGCTATAACTGTATGTATGATCAGGATTAATAGAGCAGGAAAGAAACCAAGAGTTCTCAGATATTCTCAAGCAGGCTAAGTGAAATGAATCAAGGCAGAGTCTGTAAGGGATGCCAAATATAAGTTTTTTTGGCTGAAACCTGTTGTACATGTTATTTTGGAAGCATGCACTTTATCCCAGTACAGGTAGGTTATGAAATAATCAATAAGTATAGTCAAAGATATGGATAAAATATAATTCAGGACGTAGTATACGATTGCAATATCATATAGCAAAATAAAACTGACAGCAAAAGGACAGTGACTATTGGTACGGTGAGCTAAAAGTGTAAGAAAGACGACTAATAGAGATTAATATTAAAATGATCGAAATACGCTGAAAGATGAAAGCCATAGGTATACACAGTATTTAAGGTATACATAGCACAGATTTTGTTGCCGATGAAGACAAAATAGGGTCGGCGAGCTTCAGAAATCTAGGTCTGTATGATGGATAGACTCTATCATAAATATTACGATCAGCGAAAATGTGAGACGTGATGATTGTTTGGTTGTGAATCTATAACAGAACAGTTTTTTTGGGCTGTATGTAAGTAATGTCTTACAGAATGAAATATATATGAATTAGAGATAAAACTATGAAGGTAGAAAGATGTTAGGCAATGTAAATATTAATAAAAAAGCTATATATATGTACATAAAACAATGTGTAGATCAAAAAACAAAGTGAGGAATAAGAATAAACCTTGAGAGATGCAGAACTTGAGAGATATCACCAATGATTTGGAGTTGATACTATAGGTCGAATGGAGATATCACCAATGTAATCGACCCAAGAATGACAAACAAATCACTTTTCAAGTGGTTAGGTTCTTCTGCAAGACATTCGAAAGTGTAAGGTGGAAATCATTTACATGTTATGCTTCGACATGCAAAATTCAGCAGCTTTCTCTACTTGCCATGTTTCATCATAACTTGGTGTGTGGAGAATCAAGTATGTGTACCATTAAAACCACACGAAATTGAGTAGTGCAGTACCAAACTATAACCTAGAATAGACATTGAGCTGATAATGACATAAGGATACATATGTGCAGAGAAATATAACTATGTGGTAGCTTTTGTAAGAAGTGTGTTCTTACTTGCACGACTGCACGAACAAAGACGCAATCGCAGACATGGACTAAAGAAGGCAATGATCGTAAGGTGGTCATTGGATGCGATAAGTAATAAGCACAAAGATGAGAGGATTAGGCGGTTAGAATGCACATAAAGTCGGCGATGGTGTCAGATATATGGATACATTACGAGCGTAATTAGCAATCGATTAAACATGAATCGAGTGGTTCAAGGTGATACATGCGGTTGTGTTTCTTTATCGTGTTTGTTAAATAAGAATCATTCTACAGGTGTAAGTAGTAAATGGCACACAGAGAATAAATTAATTAGCTTGTATTGATAGGCAAGCTTACTTCTGAAAGACTTCCGTACAAACGTGGGTAAACAGTGTCTTTGGGTTCAGAATGCGACCTTGTGTGAGATAGAAATCATCTCCGGCTGTTACAGGAGTAAGTATTTTTCAGACCTGAGAAAAAAGAGGAAATGCATTTTCATAATCACACCGGAGTTGCTATTATGTAGAGAAGTTGAGAAAATATGGTATTATCTTACCTTCAAGAGGCCTCCAGAAAACTGTCCGAATGATAAATCTTCCCTCTGGTTGATCGATTGAAGTTTCAAGTGTCCATTTCTAGACTTATTGTTGCAGCCATCATTTTTAAAGCTTCCAATTTGGTACTACACTGAATATCAGGAAAATACAATAACCGAAAGAACATGTCATGAAGTTTGAATCCTAACAATGAATTATAGCTGAAGATCAATTAATTGCAACATAAGTGATAGGTGTTGTACATCACACTTGGGGATACTGGCCCTCATTTTCAGGCTGACAGATTGCAATACTATAAAATTCACCTGAAAATGCATAACTGGATTTATTCATGCGACAATCAATTTGTCTAAATGTAAATTTCCCAATAGTTTTACCTAAATTGGCAGGAGAGAAAATACCAACGCAATCACCATTGTAGACATCTGGATGAAACGAAAGAACTGTACCTTTACCCATTCACTATCCTGGCCTTGGAGCATTATAATTCACAGATGCCCCCAAAGTATTGTCAGGAAACCATCATTGTACAACTGATATACAACAGTGGTGAGGATTGGGGCTAACCTTGAGTCCAAGAATCAAAGGGGACGCCCTGACATGCGCCTACTCATGGACAGTGAACGGCGTCCTCTTGATCGCGATCAAATGGTTGCTCACCACTGTGATGAGCCACTACAGAAACAATCAGTTATGTCATCAACACACATAGCCTCTTATTCCTCTCAAAAGACTGAAAAATTCCCAACTGAGATAGCAGCTAAAAGAAGGGGGAAAAAAAAGAAAGTGTAGAGCACAATACCTATCTCCACATGGTCCCCAATTCTTGCATACAACATCTGAGGAATAGAAAGTTTTCTCAACATGAGCATATAATTTGATATTTTGATTTTATTTTCCTACTACATGCAAATCAAATTTTCAAATTACCATCTACAGAGATTCAGAGAGTCGGCCAGTGGTTACTAAATATCTGTGTTGACATGTAGTTTGCCCATGTCACCGGCATTATCTCATTATTTTCTATCTGTTAGGCATCGTAAGTAATACCGAGTAAGTGCGAAAAATGTCGACTCAACTTTTCCTTAGCAATACAAAATGAAGCCTCTTTGTTATCGATGTATCCTAAAATGGAATGGCACATTCGCTCTAACATAAATCAGGGCAAATAATAATAATAATTCAGCTCTGAACCCAATAATAATTTCGCTACCCTTCAATCTGGATGTTACTGACTGAGAATTGATGCATAATCTTCACAAAAGTTAGCCAAGAAAAGGTTATCTCCAGTGAGTGATAATGGTGAGCAATAACCTATGGTTTCTTCTTGACCTGTCCATCATCGTCCACAAAGAAACCAAAACCTGCAAGAGATATATCAGCATTTGGCACCTACATAGCAGCAGAATAAAATGTGCTTTGTTTTTAAAAAAGGATGTGTGTGAGTAGCCAAAAGGCCGAATAAAACTGAAATGTTGCAGTCAGCTCACAAGCTGAAAATTGCGTTCCTGGTGTAACATGTGCAGGTATCTGAAAGATACTAACAACTAACAAGGGTGTAGCACTTCATATTTGCAAACTGTAGCTTTGTTCACAGTATGACATATCTGCAACACTAAATGAACATATATTCTCACCATCTTGACCAATGCAAGCGCCATTGTGGATAGTACAGAAGTGGCCCATCAAACAATTGCTCAAGACCACATTGTAGCTGCACATATTAGCACAGAACTCATTTCCAAAGAAATCAAGAATTAACCAGAGTGTGCATTCGCATCAAATCAAATCCAAGAAACAATCCCACCATACTCGATTCTCGTAGATCGCCTGACCGATACCGATGGTCTGACCACGGCTCTAGACCCAACAACGACCTCCTTACCAAGAATAGTACCAGAATGCACCACGCGGCGGCCCCACCACCACGGTGGGGTCAACGGACGCAGCCACAGGCAAGATGCCCCGCCGTTATGCCATGGAACGAACTCCGCCGAGGCAATCCCAAAGATCTGAACATTCAAGAAGCCAACAGATGTCAATCATACCTCATCGCCAAAGTAGAAATTGTTTGCGTGAAGGAACGAAAGTCGTATCATGATGGTACTGGAGCAAGCAATTTTACATACGCGAGGCGCTTCAGAACCGCGAGTCGGTCGGCGTTTAGGAACAATGCCACCTTGGGGTGGTTCTTCGCAGATGGCTGCCATCTCTAATCGAGCGGAAACAAAAGCAAAATCAATCTATGCATCAAGCCCTCTCGGGCTAGTATTTGAGCAAAACCAAGGCAAGACAAAGAAGCAAAATCTTAAATCTTGTCGATCCGATGGTGACCTTGATGCAGGAAGGCACGATCGACACACACACGAAAGCAGAGCTCCTCGAGCCGATTCGATTCAGAGACACAAGAGAGGAGAGAGTCGCAGCGACGAGTTGGGGTCGGCCTTCAACAATCCACCGCCAAGGCCAAGACTTCTTCATTGTGCTCGCTTTTGTTTCCTAGATGCTCTAGTAACGGCAGAGACTTATGTACACATAATCACAACCATCATCATATAGCTACAGGAATTACAAGTTTTCAACTAAAATCAAGCATCCCTCATAAATAACTTCAATCTTTCTGAATAATCAAAGAACTTCGATTCGATTGCTTCTGTTTATTAGATCACGAACTACCAAAAGTGCACAGGACAAAAAAAACGCATGCAAAAGTAACACGACAAAATTTCAGGAAGTATTTAGGAAAGGGGGGAATAGGAGAGAGGAGCGAGCACATCAGAGCTTAAGGGAAGAAGCCCGTACCTCCAGTGAGGTCGCCGCGGCACGGAGAGGGCCGGTTGTGCATGGTCACGCGGCAGCGCCAAAACCCTAGGTGGTGGTGGAGCCATGAGGCGGCAGAGCAGGTCATCGAGGAAGACTCTTGGAGGCTGAATGAAGGCAAGGGTCACGGCGGCATGGAGGCCGGCGTCAAGCTGTCGGGGCTATCAGGCGGCGGCGGCGATTTGGGAAAAGAGTAAGGACGAGAGAGAGAGAGAGAGACGGACCGGGGGAGGTAGTGGTCGGAGGTGAAGCGGTTGCGGAACAGACAGCGATACGGAAGGCAGCAGGGCGGCGGCGGCGATATCCAGGAAAAGGACCCCGGGGGAGAGGAAGGGCGGAGCTCGTGAGGTGGGGAAGGCGGAGACGAACAGGAAGCCTCGCGAAGACGGACGCGTCTGGGAAAAAAAACGCGGGAGAGGAGACGCACCGAAACATAGCGATGCGTCCGAAGCTGCGCTCGCAAGAAGAGGACGGAGCGACGGTCGGATCGTATGCACGCAAGGGATGAGCGGCGCTGGAAAAACGGGTGACGTGGCCAGCGTGGTTGCGCGCCGATTTCTTCCGCTTTAATAGGTTAGTTATAAACGGCTGATACTGTACTAGTGTATATTCGCTAACACACCTGCACTGGCTAGTACAGACTCCAAAATCACTTTGAAGCGAATAACTAGTCCTCTGCAATGATTCAGTTCGTGCATCCCCAAAACACGGCCCGGAACTTGCAGCTTACTCCCGCGCGTTTCTTATGGATCTCGTCTTAGATTTTGCACTTTAACATAGGTACATATAGAAATAATTGAAATATCTTTTTTTATAAGCTTAATTATTGCTCTTAGATTATGTGTCATTCTATTCACAATAATAAATAATATTAGGAATAATGAATGGTAAAGATATACAAAGGAAAAAACAGCTAACAGATGTTTTACAATTGTAGGATGATATATATTTAACAAAAAAATTTGAAAGTTAGAATGACACATATTCAAGAACCGAGGGAGCAGGATTGATGATACTGTATGTAATTCAAGGGTTTGCATCTTGCTGGTCGGATTTGTTCATGGTTTTTAGAGCGGAGGTTAGACTGGAATCAATCCATCGATGGGAGGGACCTGGCAAGGCAGGGGTGGGTGCTACTGAGGTCATTGACAGCATTGGTATGTGCAATTTTGCCTGCATGCACTGCCTGAGGACAGCACAGCACTGTGTATTCAATTTCTCACCCGGTCAATAATATACAAGTGCAGGGTGCAGGAAAAAGGAACCATGGCCAAAACTGCAGCAGCAGCAGCTCTTCTCCCCTCCCTTCTCACATGGACCACCATCATGATCATTCATCCGTTCCCTCCATCCTTGCTCCCTCAATTATGTAACGTCACCACCCTTCAGCATGGCATGGAGTACTACATATTCCTTTCGTTACTATTCCCTTCTCTCTCGAGCCAGGCAGAAAAGCTAAAGGGCATTGAGTGAGTTGACAACATTCCACTACTGGTAGCAAGGTTTCAACTTCAGTTTTCGGTTCAAATCTTGTTATCATCCGAAATCCAAAAAGCAAAATTAAAATCTGATCTTTTTTTAAACGAGATTTCGAGATTTCAAGAGGAACTACCGACATCTCGACGGAAAATAGCGAAATCTTGGAAAGTTTCAAACCTAAATGAAGTGGACGGAGGACACAGACACGATGCTCAGCGCGGAGTCCGCTCGAGCGCTCAGTGCGGAGGAGCTAGGGAGCGCCTATCTGGCGAAGGGCACTCGGCCAGGGACATGGCAGAGGAGGATTTGGCCGGGGAGCACGGATCTGGCGGAGGAGGACGGCATGACCGTGCAAGGGGGGACGGCCCGTAGAGAATGGCAGAGGACGGCGCGCCGAGAATGGGGACGGGCGAGGCTCGAGGGCGATGAGAATGGGACCTGCACTGCGGCGAATGGCAAAAAAATGAAATCGGTGGGTAGGCGGCACAGGGAAAAATTAGAGAAGCTAGGGTTCGATCCCCCGATCGATTGCATGTGGCACGGGTGGCTTACCAATCGAACCAAACGTTGGTTCGTGTTTGCATTGCATCTGGCCAGATTTTGTATCTCACCTCTTGCCGGAAACCGAAATCTCACTGAGATTTCACGAGATCTCAGCGAGATTTTGAACACAGACTGGTAGCATGTAAAACGGATTCCAGGTAAATTTTTATAGATAGAGATAGCAATCGGATGGGTATCCCCGGATATGACTGCCTTAGACTCGCCACCCGAATCCGAACACATGCCACTCATCCGAATCCACTAAGCTAAACGGGTATAGATCTGCACCCACGATCAAACTCAATGGGTACCCGATACCCAATGCGTACCACGAGTAAAGGTGGGTACGTGGCTGGAGAGGGAAGGGGAAGGCAGAGGGGGCATGTGTATTTAGATTGAGGGGGAAGGGGAGGGCACAACGCTGCATCGCGCGGCCGCATGCCGTAGCCATCGCCACGCCCATTTTTGTCATTGCCACACTCGCCATAGCCGTAGTGGTCGCCGACACCATGGCCACCACGACCCACCGCCACGCCACCTATTGAAGGGGAGGGGGAGGGGGAGGGGAGGGAAGGTAAGGGGTGAGAGGGAGGTGGTCGGAGGGGGTACGGGAGGGGGACATGGAGGGGGAGCCAGAGGAGAGTAGGCGAAACCGAGTTGGGGGTGAAGGAGGGCCGGTGGGGGAAGAGAAGGCCAAGACTAGCAGGGGTGGGGGGGCAAGTGATGGAGGCGATGACCATGGCAGTGGCAAAAGAGAGGGAGGAGATCAAGATCGAGGTGGGCGACGCCAATCGGGGACGGGAGATGGGGATTGTGGCGGGCATGGGGGGAATTGGGAGTGGAGGTCTAGGGAATGGCCAGCCGAATCAGAGTGGAGTTAGGGTTTTATTTTAATATATATCTCGTAAAAGTGAGACTCACATGTAATAGGACACCCATTGGGTACCCATAGGTACAAATTGGCATCTACACACCATAATATGGTCTTATTGGGTACTAAAACCTAAAAACTCATAGATCTGAATTGTTACCTGTACTCGTCCTTATTGGATTGAGTACCCGCGATTACCCAAACCCATAGGTAAAACTATCATCGCTATTTATATGCCACTTGAATATTAATCCCATCCCTTATATGCCACTTGTTGTGTTACTGACACGTGGACCCTCGTGTCCCTCATATATTAGTGATACATTCATCAATTTCTCTCAAATTCCAGTGGTATACAAGGAATTAATACAAAGGAATTCATCATTTTTTTAATTTTTTGAATGTAGTTATAAAAATACACACCTTCCTAACCGCAGAAATACCAACACATATCACCTTGTGCTAGGGACCGTGACAAGAGGACCAAGTGCTGTGAGATAAGGAAACCTAAACCAAATATGGTTAGGACTCTATCTCTTCCTAATGTGGTCGAATCCGAACTCTCTCTCACACCGCTATATATATTGGGTGCCCCTCATTGTAAATGGATGGAATCAATAAAGCGAGAGAGAATTCCACCCCTATATTGTGTGTCTATTGTTCTTGCTCTCTTGATTGCATCTACTATTGGTGATTGTTCGTTGGCGTTCTTCGGCGTTTTACAACACGTTATCAGCACGAGTCTCTACCGCAAAGAGGATGATCGTCGACGACGAACGGACGACTACTACCGGCGATTGATCGCTCAATCCGATCTGCAACAACTCGCCATCATGTCGGCACCCACTCGGATTGCCGAAAAGTCCTACGCGACTCTATCTTACGTGATAGTCTATGGTTTTTCTTCTTCAGATCAAATCAAGGTAATAGATCGGCATGAACGATAGAATCGTGACTTTCGCAACCATCCAATCCTGCAGATCGCTCTATACTGATCACCGATGCAAGTTACTGTTCATGCATTAAAAGAAAAAATTGTCTCTGGTTCCGTTCACCGGCGCGTCGTTTCCTCGTCGGATTGGCAGCAAGGCCGATCCGGATGCTTGCCGCCGAGCCTGTCGCGCCATCACGCCACGCGCCCAAAGACTGGCCGCTAACTCGCTACCGGCACTCTTCAGACTCGCTACCATGCCATCATGCTCAAGTCGCTCTCTCGAATCGCCGCTACCTATCGCGAAGCCACGCCGCCGCCGCAGACTACCACCGAGTTCCGCCGTGAGGGCTTTCGCCGACCGTCGCCGAGACGCCGGTCAGACGCTTATGACGCCTTGGTCGTGCCTCTTGGGACGCCTCAGTCGCTTCGGCCTGTCGCCGTGTATCCCGCCGGTTGCCTCGGCTTTGCGTGCCGCCGCCATTTAACTTGACCTCTCACAAGACGGGGCCAAGGCAAGGCACCGCGACAATAAGAGCGCATATGGCGGCCTTCCCCATGGCACCACGATGGTTGCCCCGCGCCTGAGGTCACGCCTTTCCCTGCCAAGCTCGTCGCGCCAATGGTGGCCCCGCGCCCCAAGTCGCGCCTTTCCCGGCCGCCTCGCCGCGCCCAAAGCGCAACGGCCGCGTCGCCCGTAGCCACGCCACTCAGCCATGCAATCCGCCACCAAAGAACCGCCTCGCCACCACCTGGAGCTCGGTTCTCGCCCGCGCCGCTAGAAGTCGCCGCACAGCCGCCGGACCAAACCGCGCCACTCGATAGCCGCTCCCGCTACTCGCCTCAGGAGAAGTCGGCGGCTAGGGTGAGAAACCCTAGCCACCTGCATCTGATATGGCGCTTGGGCCTTGTAGCCGTGTAGGCTGATGATGGCCTTATGGCTGAGTGGGCCGTTTGGGTCATTTGGCTGAGTAGGCCGGATGGGCCGTATGGCCCAGTGACCATACAGCCCGTGAGTTAATAATAATAGTAATCAATTTTCATTAATATCATAAATTGATTTATAAATTCCAAACAAAAAAATTGATAATAAATCCTAGAAATTATATTTTCTAGGTTATGGACATCCATAAAATTTTGATAAATTGATTGTTAGCCCATTGAAAGTTCCATACTCTGGATTTATTTTCTAGCTTTATGCCATGATTTAATATGTGCAGAATATCTATTCTTCTATTATTAAGTAATTCCGAAGATTGCTTAGTAATTAACAAAATGCTAGATCATGGAAATAATCGAGCTATCAAAACGGTTTTGTGCTTGTGGGCATAAGTGGTTAGGTTTTTTGATTTCAGTTTTGAAGGAACGGATACATGCCAATTGGTGTCTAAGAAAAACACACATGAGGCTAGGTTTCTTAATTGGCGCCCGAAATCGGGAAGTGCTCCCTTCCTCATGTGAGCCTTCGGGGCGGGTTGACCTGGTCGAGAGTCATGTTGACGGAGGCATTTATTACATGATTTCATACCCAACCAATAAGAGCAACATAAGATGTAATTACCCGGATTAGTCTCTTGAGTATTCCTTCCTTTGCTAGTCGATGTCACATATTCCTTATCAGTTTTAGCCTAGTTCCTGAATGAACAATTGGTCTACGCTCCTATTGAGCGGTTATCATTTAAAATTGATATTTCCCAGATATTTGTTTAATTGTGTTATGTTGTTATATATTCTACAATTTGTTCATGATGCAACAATTGTTTGATTGATAAATCATATTTCTAATATACAACAAAGTATAATTCGATAATGGAGGAGAAAATCTGTCTAGAAGACAGTTATGCCACACTAAGTGAATTGGAATTATTATGACTATCGCCAGAAGTGATGCTCTCATAGTTGGCACTAGAAGAATGCCATATTATACCCTGAGTCCAGTCGTACTCTTTTAAGTTTTAAAAACATTGGTCTGCAATCGTTTCCTTACGGAGACAAAGAATGAGAATGATACTGTAATACCTACTCATGACTAAGTTTAGTGGGTGTAATTAACGTGTGGTTAAAAGGCTTCATTCATTCTCCTCCCAAGTTATAGTATGCATATATAAACCCGACGTTTGTGTTGATAAAAACCCAGAATATTAAGATCTAGCAGATCATTTGGGTTATCTTGAGTTGAATATTATGAGAAGTATAATTATAATTCTGCCGCCATAGCATAAAGCTTTTTCTAGAGCGAAGTTTTCTTATGCCCGGTTGTGCTAAAGAAAAGCTCATTCTTAGATCTTCTTACCTAAAAAGTTAGGGAGGAATCACTGAATTTCCTGGAGAAAAATTCAAAGTGATATATGTGGACCTGTTCAACCCCTATCGGGCCCCTTCTAAGAAATTTTATGGTACTGATAGATGTTTCTACTAGATGGTCCTATGTAAGTCTCTTATCTACTAGGAACCATGCTTTTACCAAAATTAATTGTCCAAATTATTAAGTTAAGAGCCTACTTTCCAGAAGAAAGGATCAAGTCCATTTTGAATAGGTAATGCTGGCAAGTTTATCTCAAAGCATTTAATGATTATTATAAGGCTTCGAAAATTAATGTAGAGCATCTTGTACCTAATGTCCACACTCAAAATGGCCCTGCAGAGTCATTATATTAAAAGAACAAAACTTATCATATTGCTTGGCCGCTCTTGCAGAATAATTGGCTTCCCACCAGTTGTTGGGGCCACGCAGTGCTGCATACTGCGGTAATAATTCAACTCAGACCAACTGCATATTACGAAATTTCCCCGTTGCAGATAGTGCGTGGAAAAGAATTAAATATTTCCCATCTGCGAAAATCTGGTCAGGTCAGATACATGCCAATCTCTCCACCACAACGATACAACCATAGGACCTCACCGGCAGCTTGAGGATCCATGTAGGTTATGAATCTCCGTTATGTATTAAAATACCTAGAGCCTATGACGGGGATCAGACATGGCTCTAAGACGATGATTATACTAAGGACATTTTTTGGCATTAGGGGGAGATAAGCACCACATTTCAGAATGCCTAGTCCTTAGACCCACGCACTAGAAAGACCGAACTTGAAGTTCAAGGATAATAAATTTGAAATAAATAAGCTAATAATCTGCCAAATACCTTCACTGGTCATAAGGGAGTGAAAGATCTCATACAACTGAAGTATATGCACCTGAAAGAGTGGAGATACCCTAGAAGGATATTGAACCTACTCTTGACCCTCATGATAAGAAGAGGGGAGGCCTCAGTGTACGGGACTCAATTCCGCCAAGACGCCCATGAAGTAGAGAACCGAACAAATGAGAACACTACCCATAACAAGGAAGAAGCTCAACCTGATGTTGAGAAAATCCCTGATGTGAGCCATCCTGGAGATGGTAACATTCTTGAAGTGATCCATCCTGAAGATGATAACCCAGCGTATATTTGCGCGCATAATTCCACGCTGGGAAGTCGGAACACCCAGACTCCGTCGTTGTGGGAAATCACGAGGAGTTGGAAGAAATTTATATAGATATATCCCCGAAGTGATGCAGGAGAAATAAATAAAAGAAAAGACTACAATTGTCGACATATATTTGCCTCTAAAATTGCTAAAAACTGGATCCAGATCCAAAGTCTATGGCAGAGTGCCAGAAGCGCTTAGATAGGGTCAAACAAAAGAAGCAATTGAGGCAGCACTTGCTTAATAAGAGGAAAATTTCTGGTCCTGTTGACTGAATATTTCCTAAAGTGATTCCCTGCAGGATCAAATGGGTTTTTCATTCAGAAGAGAAATGAAAATACCCAGGTGGTGAGATATAAAAAGTAAGGCTTGTAGCACAAGGGTTCACGCAGAGACCCGGCATCGATTACGATGAAACCTATTCTCCTGTGTTGAGTAGAATAACGTTCCGATATCTAATATCAATGGTAGCTGGTTTAAATTTAGAAATGCAGTTGATGGATGTGGTGACCGCATATTTATATAGGTCACTGGATTCGGACATTTATATGAAAGTCCCTGAAGGAATAAAAGTCTCGGATCCTAATAATCGCAACATGTATAGCGTCAAATTGCAGAGATCGCTATACATGTTAAAACAGTCGGGAAGAATGTGGTATAACCGGCTTAGTGAGTTCCTCCTGAAGAAGGAATACTCTAATAATGATGATTGTCCCTGTGTGTTCATAAAGGAATCCCAGAATGGATTCAGTACCATCTCAGTGTATATCGATGATCTAAACATCATCGGAACCACAGAGGAGATAAATAAAACAAGTGCTTACCTCACGACGGAGTTTGAGATGAAAGATTTGGGTAAAACCAAATTTTGCTTAGACCTGCAGCTGGAGCATCTTCCAGAAGGAATTATTGTTCACTAGTCGTCCTATACCCGGAAGGTATTGGAAATGTTTAATATGGATAAATCACATTCCTTGAAAACCCCTATGGTCGTAAGATCCTTTGAAGTGGATAAAGACTCTTTTCAGACCGAGGATGGAAGATGAGGAAGTCTTAGGACCTGAAGTCCCATATTTAAGTGCTATTGGAGCACTCATGTACTTTGCGAACTGCACAAGGTCTGATATTGCATTCGCAGTGAATTTGCTAGTAAGACATAGTTCAGCTCCAATCAGAAGACATTGGGCTAGTGTAAAGACTGTACTCAGATATCTCCAAGGTACTCAAGATCTTGGATTGTTTTTTCGAGAAGAACCAAGACTTGACCATGGTGGGATATACGGATGCTGGCTATCTGTCTGATCCCCACAATGCCAAATCTCAAACTAGTTTTGTGTTTCTCATGGCATGCAAGTTTCTGGCGGTCTTGTAAACAGCACTGTATCAACTTCTACCAACCACTCGGAGATTATAGCCTGTATGAAGCCTCACGTGAATATGTTTGGTCATGACGCGTGTGATTAGTCATATCCAAAAGTCATGTGGCCTTAACACCGCCGATACCCCCACAATTATCTATGAAAATAATTTCGCTTGTGTTGCACAAATGCAATTGTTATGTAAAAGCAATATCACGAAGCATATTGCTCCTAAGTTATTCTATTCTCACGAACTCCGGAAGAGTGGTGAGATAAGGATCTTGCAAACTAAGTCATGTGAAAATCTTGCGATTTATTCACCAAGTCCTTGTCTAAATCTATATTTCAAAGATATGTTAAAGGCATCGGAATGAAAAGACTTAGAGAGATGCAAAGCTCAGTGGGAGGAAACCCTTGAACCATAACCCTTATTGCGTTCCTGAAGATCGTAATAAAACCCTGAAGGTTATAAGTTGTACTCTTTTTCCCTTTGTGAGTTTTTCTAAAGTTTTCTCACATAAAGGTTTTTAATGAAGCAACTAGTGCAACATAACATGCGAATGCGATGTGCTCTTTTCTCCATCTCCTTTTTCCCACTGGGTTTTTGAGTGGAGTTTCTAACGAGACATATGCATTACGCGGTATTCGACCAAGGAGAGTGTTGTGAGATAAGGAAACCTAAATCAAATATGGTCAGGACTCTATCTCTTCCTAATGTGGTCGAATCCGAACTCTCTCTCACACCGCTATATATATTGAGTGCCTCCTCATTGTAAATGGATAGAATCAATAAAGCGAGAGAGAATTCCACCCCTATATTGTGTGTCTATTATTCTTGCTCTCTTGATTTCATCTACTATTGGTGATTGTTCGTTGGCGTTCTTCGGCATTTTACAACACCAAGATCATAAGGCTCGGTAAAAACTTTGTAGCATTAATTACTCAATTAATTAATACCTTGATTAACCACTTAATTAATATTTTTTTATTAAAGCGATGCCTTAATGCTACGCGGTCCTCAGGGCACTACTAGCGATTCCATGATCAGGAAGAATACTATTTTTGTAATTAGCCAAATTCATATAAAACAATATTATCAAGAGCTAGAAAAATGATAGAACTCGCTGGCTGAACTACCAGCATGCATCTACATTCCACAGCACAAGGGAAAGTAAAAGTACGAGAAAGAAAAGGAAGAAGAGAAAAGAAAAGAGAAGGAGCGAGCTAGATGGGACTCGTTTCCCATGTATACTCTAATCCAGGGTCTTTCAACCAAGATGATGATGCTTGATCACCTGCGACCTCAGGAGGAGCTAGAGTTCCTTCCGGTTGGTTGGATGATTTGCTTTGAACAAAGCAGGAGCTGAAGAGAAAGCAACCAGCCACTGCATTGCCATGGCAGGCAGCGTCTCGCCACCTCCCCTCACATCACCGAGCAGCTGCTGGGATTCTCGTCGTTGCAGTAGCTGTAAGGCTCGCCATGCTGATGCGGCAGCACCGGGTAGGATATCGGGTACGGCATCGTAGGCCGGGCGTACCCGCAGCCCATCGACGGGTACCCCGCCGCCGCGCCAGCAACGCCGTGGCCGTGCCATTGGCCATTCATCATCTGTTGTTGTTGCTGCTGCTGCTGCTGCTGCTGCTGCTGCTGCATCAATGCCATGTACTGCTGCTGCGCCACGGGGTTCCTCGCCGCCGCGGCAGCCTGCAACATCTCCGGCCCGAACGTCATGCCGCCGCCTCCCTGGTAGAACCCCGCCGCCGGCACGGGACCGCTGCCGCCCTGCACGCTCCCCATGTGGGGTTGGCCCATGGGCAGGCCCATGGGCCCACCCGTCGGGCCCATACCGGGGAACCCAGCACCGCCTAGCATGTTACTCCTCATCATGGCCTGCTGCTGCGACATGCCGCCCATCGGGCCACTGACACCACCGACACCAACGGCAGGGGCACCGCCGCCGCCGCCCTTCTTCCCCTGGCCTGAGTGGTTCCCGCCGTTTGGGGCTCCTCCACCCTTGGCGTTGTTCGGCTGCCCGCCGCCACCGTTTTTACCACTGCCATTGCCGTTACCACCTCCGCCACCTTGGTTCTGCTTGCCACCTGCATCTTTCTTCTCGCCGCCGACGTTGTTGGCTATCCCCTTGATCTGCACAGGGATTTCGTTGCCGCCCTTCTTGCCACCATTGCCGCTTCCGTTGCCACCCTTCTTGTAGCCCCCATCGGCGTTTGGTGGCATGGCCACGGGCTTCATCATCATCTTGGGATCATCATAGAAGTCGTCGTCGAGGCCATCGTCGTCGAAATCTTCGTCGTCATCATAGTCGTCGAAGTCGTCATCGAACTCGCTGCCACCATCCTCCCCGAAGTCGTCCTCAGGGAAGTTGAACTTGACGGATTTAGGGTCCTTCATCGGTGCGGCCGCCGCGAACGGCATCTTCTCGTCCATGAACTGCGGAAGCTTCGGCCCCTGCATCTGCTGTTGCAGCTGCTGCGGCGACAGCTGTGGCAGCACCATCTTTGCGTCTTTGGCGCCACCTCCACCGCCGCCGCCCCCTCCGCCCTTCTGGCCTTTGCCGCTGGCGACCTTGGGCTGGCCCTTGCCACCGCCGTCAAGGTGAAGCTTTTGAAACTGGTTGGCCACGCCATCGTTGGAGCCCCAGCGCTCGGCCGGCTTCCCGGCCTTCTTCAGTTTCTTGAGGATGGTGACCGGATCCACCGTGCCCGACACCGTCACTTTCCCCTGCTCCGGGTCTATGCTGGTTTGGTACACACCTGCAGATGCAGATGAATCCAACGTATTTCCCTTAGAAAAAAAGTGCAAGAGGGAGCAGATAAAAAAATAAATAAACAAGAATAAAACTCAAGCAGTTTGCTTTTAGAAATATCCTTTTTTTTAACCTTCAATCTTGTGGAGGATCTTCTTGACCTTCTTCTGGCACCCATCACAATGGATGTTCACTTTGAGCACACAAGTCTGGGAATTTGTGAGAAACAGAGAGCAGAGGTTGAGCAAAATAGCGAAACAAAGAGATTTCAGAAGACATAGCTGGAGACATGGAAGGAAACACAGGTGATGAGAAAAGCAAGCTGCCTGCCTGATAAAAAATGGCAGCAAAAACAAGAAGGAATATGGAATGTCTGCAGTGTCGCTCGAGTTGAGAGGGAAAAAAAGGGGCACCTGTATCTTGAGGGCTTCCTCCTTACTCATCCCTGCCTGACCACCTCAAATGCCACAACCCCACAACCAAAGGCACAAGAGCCTTCACAGATCTGGTACACAGAGGCCTCAAATCAGGGGAAGAGCAGCAACAAGAAGGCAGCAACCAGGAGGATACGTTGGTCTCTCTAAAAAAACATGGAGAGAGAGGGTATGAGCAAAGGAGAGTGGAAAATGCATTCTTGCTGAAGATAACTTAACCAAATGATTCAGCGTCTGGACGATTCCAATCAAGAGCTCACATTTTAAGAAGTCGCGAACGGATGGCGGCGGCCTGCTGGGTCCGGGAGCCGGTGGTGGAAGGAGAGGGTGGAGGTCTGTTATGAGCTTGCCAACTTGTGATTGAGAGGATTTGGGGAGTATGGGAGAGGATTGAGGAAGAATGGGAGGTTTCAAGGTAGACGAAGAACTGCTGGGAGTGCAGCTGGGGAGTGGAGTGGAGCACGGGAGGTGGGAACCAGGAAGGAAGTTAGGGGAACACGAAGGGGACACAGCCAAGAGGACGAGGCCAAAAATATATTATTACTACTTCTGTTTGCTCAGGCTGGACTATCTGTACACATCCCCTTGCATGCGAGTTGCGTCCAGCCCATATCCATATCCAATGCTTCGACGGCCCAAGCTCATCCAGACCGTGACAACGTTCTTGGTGGCAACGGCGTCGGCAGCGGACGGAGAGGAGGGGTAAAATTTGTCGAACTTCGCTTGAAAGCGCGTCTAGCATCTTAAATTCTGAAATCAAATATCTAACTTTTAAACTTTGCAGTCTAATTTAAATAACACTTTAAGTCGGTTTTACAAGATAATATTACTACAGGATATAATGAGTAAACAGTTTTATCGTATTGAATAACACACTCGCCAAATTTAAGTGAATGACAAATGCATCACATATAGTCTTCTCCCTTAAATCGAAATAGTGAGGAGTATTGACTTAATTTGATCAACCCCTCATCCTATGAGGCAAAACTGATTGCTTATCGTGCAACGCAGGCAATATCACCTTACAAGTTAGGTCAAGATGTTATTTGCATTGAATTGCAAAGTTAGATGGATCAAATATCTGATTCATAGTTAGAGTGCCAAATGAACTTTCGAGTAAAATCCCTATAAAATTCTATGTTCGAGATATGAATCTCATAAGTTTTTGAATATTTCAAGGCTTCTTCTTCTTCTTCTTCTTTTTTAAAAACACTACAAGAAACAGGGAAAAATTCATGGGCCAAAAACCCACGAATTTAGGCCAAAACCCACGAATTTAAGTTAAATTCGTGGGCAAACCGTCGAATTTAGTCCACGAATTTAACTCGACGAAATTAATCAATTAAATTTGGGTACCCAATTTAATTTAAATTAAATTCGTGGGCTTAAAAATTACTTATTTAATCATAAATTGTGGTGAAATTTAAAAAAATCATTTATTTAATTAATAAATTAAATGTAATAATAAAACCCATTTATTTATCAATTAAATTCGTGGGTTTTAATGGCCCACAATTTATCAATTAATTTATATATATATATATATATATATATATATATATATATATATATATATATATATATATATCCGGTGATCACCACCCATCCAAATTTTGTATTTCATTGATGTCACCGATCATTATTTTGGTAATTTGACACCCAAATTATAGCAAGAAGCATTAGCCCATTTTCCAAACTCGAAAATCAGAATAACATATATATTGAACCGGATTTAACGTGGAAAAACCCTCCAATGCGAAGGGTAAAAACCACGCACCGTACCAGCAAACTTCACTATTTTCAAGAGTGTTTACAAATCACGGAGAGATCAACTCATGACGGCTTACAAGATGAACATATATAAGGCAATGACCTAGGTCAAAAATAACAACGATCCGTACCTCCGCTCCGCTCCGACAGAAGTTAGCCTTCTTCTGAATTTGGATCATAATTCAACAAAAACTAAGTCACCGAAATATACAAATTTTCGGCATGACCTCTCTAGTAAATAGGACATCTACTCAGCAGACAAAAAAACATTTGCAGTTATAATATATATATATATCAATCTCTTCAACCAAAAGAAAACATTCTAGCAGATCCTTAGTTAACAATGAGCTTCTACAGTTGAAGTACTTGAAGGATATCACTGCTACACAATGAGCTTCATCAATAACAATTCTAGAAAGATGGCCTCGTGAATATACATTTTCCAATTGTCTCAATAGAGCATCACTCCTGTTCTCAGGAAACCACTACCGGTTATACAAATACCTTGATAGAACACATGTAAATATAACCACATCAGACTTGTAAGCCACAATTTGGAACACTCCACTTACTTAGCTATTTTTTCTGGAGTGACATACAACAACTTGTAGGTGCATGTACAAGACATTAATTACTTGTAAAAGATGCATCAAGAAATATGTACAAGGAAATGGAACTATGAAACAATTAATTACTTGTAAAAGATGCATGATCTGGTCTTGGATGAGTGAAACCAGAGGAGAAACTACTAATGTTATGCCCTCGTCAAATTGCCTCCGATCTTCAGCATCCATTTCTTAATTTCTTTGGCACTTAAGTCAGAAAGACCTATGTTGTCCAGAAAAAATCTAAGACTTAACTTCATCCCCGAAACCAAATAGAAATACACAAAATTAACAATGTTAACGAACCAGTGGGGAAGACCTCTGAGGCGTTGAGTAAGTCCCAGATATAGCATTTCTTGTCTGTGTTGCACATAAAACAAACTATCAACAATATAGAACAACAAATATCATACGCTTATAGTAATTTCATTGTTATGTACAGATATCTGAAAATTGGTGGATTAACTAGAAAGATTGTGATGAAATAAATTTAAAATACGATGCCATCTCGAAATATTTTACTTCCCAAGGCACAAGTAGGACAGTATATGATAGAACTTAGATGCAATAGACTAAGCACTAAAATGTCGATATTCTCAAAGATTAGATGCTAACAAAAATAAAACTAGCAAGGCTGGGTTGAAACCGGTTTAACGATCAGATCCTTGCTAAGGAAATGAACAAGATCCTTCATCATCGATTCAAATTTCGAAAGTATTATTACTTCAAATCTACAGATGAAAAAGGGAGCAAGAACAAAGAATGCTCGGTTCATTAAAGTTTGTTGATTTTGGTGCATAAAGTACCAACCTTAAGAGTCGCATGGTCGACAAATAGCAAAATCAAGGAAATTACAAGAGTAATCGCAGAAATAGCAGCCCCAACAAATGGAGGATTCATTATTAGACTAGCAATAACACCCCAAACTTCAGCTTGCCAACGCAATCCCATACAAGATAAGGAACGATAGTCAGAAGAGAATGATGTTAGGTATTTTCTCACCGCCAACAAAGACTTTTACGATAGGATAGAACGAATAGCATCTTTTTCAAGTTTCTTCACATCCTTTTCCATCTCCAATATCTATCAATGAAATGTCAAATGTAAAGCATACTGAAAACTTTTAAAATTGTCTTGTGATAACTCTGCACAAAATAATTACATGTGGTAAGTGTCTAGATACAAGGAACGACATTGCATAAGTATGTGTGCCTTGTAAATATTGCACCAACTACTACCATCGTTATTCATATATCTTATTGCACACATTCTAAAATAGGGTGATTAATTGGGTGTAAATTACAAAGTTTCCAAAAAATGATTAGTTATTTTGGGTGTCTTTAATCGTGGTACTATGTAATAAGATGGGAAATGCAAGGAGCTTTGTGCAATCCCTTCTAAGAAGTATATTTCCGCAAATGTAACTAGTTTCCTGCAGAGCATACCTTTGTATCAAGCTCAATGGAAGCCATGTTCTTTTCTGTGTAACTTCAATAGTATTTTGTGCAATATACTAGCTTGGCCAATAAATGTGTACAGATTAAAAACAGAACATGCTATGTTATCAGAGGCTCTACTGTATTGAAAAAATGCAATATAATGGATGTTGTAGTGAGAAATATCATAGACTGAATTGTAACCGGTTACCAGAATGTGATTTTGCAATGTAAAGATATTCTGTCACAACTTAGCAATAAGAAAGGAATTTTTACTTGGCTACACAGAAATAATGAATACACCTTTAGTACTGACTGCTGAGAATGATGAAAGCATTAAACCCAAATTCAGTATCCAGGATATACGTATCCAGCATTACTCAAAACAAGGATAGAAATTGCAGTAAACATACCTCCATGCAATGCTTAGTTTTCAGGAAAAAGCCTGAGCCTCAAACATATTGAAGAATTTCTGAAATGGAAGTTATCGAATGAAGATCCATTAAACATGCAAAGGCTCTATGAAAAGAAATAATTGCACTTCTAAAATAAAATTTCACATGTATTGCCCATTCTTGACTTGCATATATACACATCTATGGAGGAACAATCAACCACATTACCAAATCCTCTTCTAGTAACGGCTCGAGCCCTCATCGCTCCTTCCGAAGAAGGCATATCGCCTAAAGATACAATTTTCCCCAAATCAATTCATATCATATATTCCAACATGCCAAACCGAGACCGTAATCTTCCAAAGTTGTATTTAAATAATATATGTTGTGAAAAATTGGAGTATGTACCATTGCATGATAATTAATGCATCAACAGAGAAGAGACATATAACTTATTTCAACATATAAGAGTAGTCAGTAGTATCTAAAGTAAAAGAAAAAACTAAACTGAATACAACAAAGCTTTATCTCTCAATGCCATACCGGATTTCATTCTCATTAGAAATGGCAATTAGAAGTCCCCGATTTTGTATAAACCGCAACAAATAGCAATTTATTATTGCTTTGTTCAAGGTAGCAATCGTAACATGGATTTAGAGGTTATACATTAGCAAGAACAAAGTAGCTACTTACCCGCTTAGTCTAACATGCGTAAGTAGCTTATCGTGGAAATTGGCTACAATTGCTTCTAAGAGGCATATGCAATATTCACACAATTGTCACACAGCAAAGAAAAAGTGCAGAATGTCCTTCGGACAAGTAGCTTACATGGAAGGAACCCCAAAAATCACATCGACTAGATTTTCACTATCATAAAACGACTTAACCAAGAAAGAGCAACCTCCACCCCAACCCCGATTTTGTAAAACTTCACTCTTTACCATTGAACTTATTATTCTACATATGCATGATGGAAGTAGAGAAACATTGACATGGAAAAGCCAATCATATAAAATTCTCTTGGATGGAGAAAAGATTCAATCATTCAATTAAGTGCCAAACCTGCAAATACTTGTATGGCAGGCTCTTTGGTCATATGAGGATGCCTTTGATGTTATCACCTCCAAAGATTTTTATCCTACCATCCTGCAGCTTCAATCAGTAAAAGCGATCACCATGTAGTCAACAAGAGGCGCACCCTAGGTAACTAGTGTTAACTTCAAGACTAAATTGCACTAAAGGTTTGAGGAATAACATCGATGAAACACACAGGAATTAACAAATAAATGGCATTCTCATGTCCCACATAGAACCAAACAAGGGAAAATAGAGACATGCCCTTGCAAGCAATTCATCAAACACCTTGGCTACACTCATTCATCCACAACTAGAGCTTCACCTCCACTTACCACAAAAGGGAGAGGAAGGAGGGGTGGGGAGCGGCGGAAGAGTGGCGCCGGCCGAGGAGGCGCCTGCCGCCGCCGCCACTACCGCCACCGGCTCGGCTGCCTGCTTGCTGCGGCTCTGCTGCTCGTCAGACGGATGGAGCCGAGCAACACTGTGGAAGGGGAAGTGAGGCA